>DWKL01001679.1:0-14123 GCA_018249415.1 Phareas burnsi | reverse complement strand
TTTTTATATCTCAATTTCAGGATATCTAGCCTGTGTTGTGGGCGTCATGGACATATATATGACAAGTAAACAAACTCCCAGATCCAGAATAAAGATCTAAATTCATTATTTAGACGTCCGTCTGGCCGGGAATCGAACCCGGAATCCTCTGCGTGTCAGATCGGTAAGGAAACCGCTGCGCCATGCGGATCGTTAACATACTTTAGAATATTACTACAATTTTACACAAAATTTTAACTTGAAGGTATGTAAAGACTTTGCATAACCCTCGGCTTCCGAAGAACTACACTTCACACGCTTCTGTGTTTCGGGCACGTTAAACTGTTGGCCTCGGTTGTTATCATTGGACAACAGTTGTTAAACCTAGTCGCAGATCTTGTGGGTAGTTTGAAAACATTGGATACGGGATGGAGTATGCTGCCTCCGAGAAACACCCGGGAGATACCCGCCCAGCAGTGGAAAAAAGGGTTATAACTTCAAAAAATCGACGCGCTCCCGGATTTTGAACCTTGGTACCCTCAGCGTGAATCACTAATTACTGTGATGATATTTTCGGTTACATTGTTACAAGATCGTCACTTTTGAAATTAATACATCATCATCATCAACCCATTACAGGTTACGCCCGATAGGGGCGCTGTATAATTGTCATACAAATTGCTTACGTTAGCGATACGAATATTTTTTCGATAGTGGTTCGTGCTCAGGCCACTGTTCCACAGTTGGGCCACTCCACTCAAAATGAAGAGTTAGGCCAAGTGATTATTGGTAAACTTCACACGCCTTCGAGAACTTTAAAAAGAACTCTCAGGCATGTAGGTTACATCACGATGTCTTGCTTCACCGTTAAAGCGAGTGATACCTAATTAATTTTTAAACCGCACATAATTTCGAAAAAACGTAGAGAATCGAACCCCGGACTCCCAGCGTGCGAAGCAGGAATCTTACTACTAAGCTATCGTTGCTCAAAAAATTAATACAAAAATCAAAATTAATAATCCCCATCCGCCATTTAACCCTGCGTCGCGATCGGGGGCTCCTCCGGCCCTCGTCATAATTAATTCACTGTATACTCTGCGCATTAGCTGTATTGCTGTCTATATTAAGTAAGTATCTATTGTTGTTTGTTCGTCCAACGTTTGCGAGCCGACACAGCGGGGAACCCTCTGTTTATTTAAGGCACAACGAACTAGATAATCGCTATGTAATCTCTTTGGCAAATTGTGAAGATATCCAGCGAAGAATTCGAGGTAGTGTTTGGTTTATTTATTACTGGCTGATGCCCGCGACTTCGCGAGAATTAGAACCATTGACCACACCGCCCGCATCCGGGCGTACCGTCTCATTTCTCATACTTTTTGCTTAAACTTTGCATACTAACTGCTCATAAATCGTAGTGTGATGTTACATAGCCTAAAACTTTTCTCGATAAATAGGCTATCTAATTCAAATAGTTTTTTTCAAATCCGATTGGTAGTTCCCGTGCACGCTCGTTTGCTACTCTTCTTACAAAAAAGGAACCTACAATGAAGGTACCTCGGATAGGACTTCAGTTCTGGTTGAAGATAGGTATGCTGCCATGGGCCGCAGTGACCACTGAACATCGCGTGATAAATGCGCCATATTACTAATCTATTTTTCCGAGATAATGAGTAATTTACAAAAAGTACTGTATTTTTATAACCTTGGATCAATTCCAAGGATTTTTTTTTTTTTTTTTTATTGATATTGATAATAAAATTGCTTGCAAGCCTCACACTCAATCACATGCGTAGTGATTCTGCAGCATTCATTACCATTATTCGTTTAAGGAAATAAAAAATTTAAAATATGTAACATAGTACAAGATGTCTCACTATTTAAGCAAAGGTAATGAAAATAATATTCACGTTAATGTATGATCACATTATATTTCTCGTTACCAGGTTCATTATCATCATCATTAATGTCACTGCTGGGCACGGATCTCCTCTCAAAATAAGAAGATTTCGGCCATAATCCAGCACGCCGGTCAAGAGAACTTTACAGAGAACCTTCACATGTGTAGGTTTCCTCACGATGTTTTCCGTCACCGTTAAAGCTAGTGATATTTAATCTCCAGTGCCAGGTTAGCAAATACAATTATCGATCAGTTTGCCAATCGGCCTGCCACATTTCGCCAACTCATTTCCAACCTCGATACCCCCAACTTCACGTTTTTTATCTGTCAATCTTCTTCCTCTTTCTTTTCAGCCAGTTATTTTCCCACACTTGACCACATATTTAATAAACAAATCACCTTTTATGTTACAGCAAAAATAATTTATTCCTATATATATAAAACAATTTCCGTACATTAGTCTCTTAAAAACTCAATATCAAAGTTAAATATGTTAAAAATTATCCAAATACTGAAATAGTCGTATGGAGTGGATGAAATCGCAGGTTCGTCTTACCAAGCTATCGGTCCATGCGATGTGGCCCATATTTAATCAACACCATAATTAATGGACGACATCTATGTAACCAAACCGATTAGATAATCCGGCGCTGATATGCCCCGACGGGCGTGAAACGAGCGCGGCCGTCCGGCAACGCAACGGTTGCAGTTAATATTTCAGATTTTCATTAACATCGCCGGATTAGTGGCCGGGAAAATATTTGATGGAGAGCGTCTTTAATAAGATCTGCATATTACTGGCACTTGCGGATTATGAAAGGGGTTTTATTTTATTTCTTTGTTTATATATATATTAATAGAAGAATATAGAAGAATCGTAAATAATATTTTTAGTTTATACTAGTTGTAAAATTTGCTATCAGTCGTGGTTTCCAAATAAAAAATAATAATTATTTATATTATTGGAATATTTTATAACAGTTATTATTTGTTTTAGTAAGGACTGAAGCCCTGTCTGAGGTTTTACGTAGATGCGTCACTAACAACTAACTAACACAATTGCTTCACAACAGATTGAGACGGCGGCGGTAGTATCTCCCCGTTCGAAACTATAAACTTACCACCTATCGATTGGATAGTGCCTCCGGAATCCACCAACGGTTCTACCTCCTTTGGCTCTATCTCTAGGATCCAACCAAAAGAAAATGTATTCTCTTATAGATCACTTCAGTAATATTAATAATATCATCTGTCAGATCAGACAACTTCAATGACAAACTGACAAACGTCACTGCCACAAAGACCTGGGATCTCGACTCTCACGCGACCGCAAGGCACGCGAATATAATCCTTAATACCACAGTGTACGGACGCAAATCGCTCGGAGGTATAAGTGCTTCCTCTTATTTAAAGAGTGCCATTCGACTTTCAACTTCGTGGGTTTAATAATAAGATATATTGAGATACATGAACAAGGTGAAGTCAGGTAAAGGCGCGGAGTCAAAGATTACATTTTTGATAAGCGCAGCGGGAGGCGTAGGGTGACCACGATTTTATAAAATATAGTACAGTGTTAACACAGTTTTCCCTTTTTCTTTAATATGAGAAGAGTAGCAAACGAACATGTAGGCCACCGGATGTTAAGTGGTCATTGTAACCCATAGATACCCACATCTAACCTCAAACTAAACCAAAACTGAAACCCTATCTGAGGTATTACCTACGTAACGTAACATCCACATCCATCACTACTTTTGAGGACTGGTCGTTTCCCTTGTAAGTGTACCCGACAACAAGAGGTTTTAGTGAGTAAGAATATCATATAACTCAGTCTCTGTACTAAGGTTGGGTATTTTTTGAAGACATTCTCCTCGATACAATCAAGGACATCTGAATGACGAATTTAGATTTTTCTATACTCATCTTTGTGTGTGTGTATGACGTCCTAGACAAGGGGAATCCTTGTTTAAATATATGAGTCTGTTGCTTTTGAGCTTTACATATGTGTACTGTTTGACCGCCCAGCGAACGAAATTCGACTGTAATTTATTAAATGTTTAAGTTTTAATGATATTAATGATCTTTTAGTAATTATTATATTCCTATAATCACGGTATTATTACGCAAGAGAAAAAAAACTTTTTTGTCTTTACGTACTTAACAAAATGGCCAGCTCGAAACTCGTCCAATCAATCTGACATTTTAAAATTTTTTGGGAACAATCTTTACTCTGCGCAGTTATTTGACCACGGATTTGATTATAATGGGCTTGGCGTTAACAGTTTCAATGAAAACAATTAATTACAACTTTTTTATTTTCTTTAATTTAATGCACTTGTAACAACATATTAGATATAATTATGGTTTTCTGCATTTCTCCATATAAACTTTTAACTAAGCCAAATCTTAGAATCCTCCGTGCGGAGAATACGCTCACTTGGCCAGCGTGGTGGACTATGGCCTGACCCTATTTCCTGTGCCCGGTAGTGGGATATTAATAGGTTGATGATGTATAAACAGTGGTAGCCTAGTGGTATGGCATAAATTTAAAAAGATTATACGGAAGAAAATAAAGTTTTCCTTTATGCTTTTTCAGAATGTCTCTCATTTTCCGCCAACATGGCCGCCCTGCGTGCGTCTGACACATACCACAAAGACATAAATTGATGGCAACATTCAACAAATATTGCGGGGCGGTCCCGTTTAATACATTTAAATCTACTTACCAGGGATTATTATGAGGTAAAATTTAAACATTTTTCGTGGGAATAACACGCATAATAATAAATTTAACTTCGTTTAAACTTAAAAGGATTTTTAACACGCTTTTTTGTACTTGAAGAGAAGCAAACGCGCCCTTTGTTGTCACCTGATTTTTAGTGATTACTGCAGCCCATGAACTCGCACATCTAACCTCAAACAAAACTGAAGTTCTATCTGAGGTCATATATATCGCACTACTCCTGAGGACTAAGATGGTCGCCTTGCTGTAAGTGTGTGACAACCGCACCTCTCCAACCGAAACACAAGAAGTTTCACGGCGGATTACGAGGCCGGCGGTGTTTCTTGTCCGGATGAACTATCATTCTACCGCCTGCTTTTGTGGATTCTTGACGATTTCCATCAATAATAACAATTGAAGGTGGTAGACCGAAACTGTACCGATCGAACCCATAAGTACTGATAGCCCAGTGTTTAAGATTGCGACCGCACACGCTGGTTGTCCGGGAATCCCACATGCATCTCTGATATTTCGAAGTTGTGTGTGTATTAGAAATTAGTTATCATTCGCTTTAACGGTGAAGAAAACATCGTGAGGAAACCTGCACATTCAGTTCTTTATAAAAGCTCTCGAAGTTGTGTGAAGTGTACCAGCCAGCCAGATGGTCAGCGTGGTTGATTATAAACTAACCCTTACCCAGCAATGGGATATTAATGAGTTGATGATAATGAGACCGGAACCAAGATGGACGGTGCCCTCCCCTATCTACCCCTAAGTGGCTGCATTTGCTACTCGGCTAGACTCCATTTAGGCAAGTGGCCACGCAACATAGTGTGTACAATCACAGCTACCACCCACAGTCCCTGTGGCGCAGAGGATAGCGCGTTGGACTTCTAATCCAAAGGTCGTGGGTTCGATCCCCACCAGGGATGATCTTGCTCGTTTTTTATAAACAAATTCCCTGATTAATGACGCCTGCTAATAAGGTAGACAGGAATTGGTTTTATTTTGTAATAATTATATATATATTTTTTTACGTTGAGTATAAATTTACAATATTTTTTATAACATACAAAGAGGAAGTAAGCATGCAACCACATGGCGGTTAGTGGCCACTACCGTCCATGATCATTTGTAAACAAAACTAAATAGGATTGAATTCATATCCGAGATCGGTTACGGATGCGTTGCTAGTCTTAAGGACTAAGTTGGGACGTCTCAACGGTCATCCCCGGTCGAACTATAGTTCTACTACATGACACATATAATACATTGATAAGATACCGGACTATATCTCAAATATTTCTGAAAAGAAGTTAAATTAAGTTGTTAAACAAATGTTTTGTAAAGAAGCGAATGATTACTGAGACGGTAAGAACGTATGATCTGAAACTACTCCGGCTCCACTTGCTCCATTAATTTAGGATATTATTTGTAAATTATATTTTTTTAGCAGTCATAGCCTAGTGGTTAAGATTCCGGCCCCTCACACTGGGGGTCCGGGGTACGAACCCCGCACGCACCTAAGATTTTTCACAGTTAGGTGCGTATTAGAAATTAATTATCACTTGCTTTAACCTGCATACCTAGGAGTTCTCCGTAAATTTCTCGAAGGTGTGTGAAGTCTACCAATCCGCACTTACCAGAGTGGTGAACTATGGCCTAATCCTTCTCATTCTGAGAGGAGACCCGTGGCCGGCGGTTAGGCCCTATTGATGAAACAAACGAACTGGTCAAGAAAGTATAGCAAATTGTAGGCTATTTTTGAAATATTTTTCTTATGTGAAATGAGCAAACGAGCGTGGAGGATACCTGATTTTAAGTCGCTGCAGCTCATCCACGATGGCCACCTGGGAATATCCACCACCACCTGGTAGACTTCACACGTCTTCAAGAACTTTACATAGAACTCTTAGATGTAGGTACATTTTTTTTTCGTTCTTTTTGTACGTTTGCCTAAGCAACGCCTCGGTTTTTTGGGTTAACCTAAATTAAGCCAATAAGCCGAGCCACTTATCCCGAATTATAGTAATTACTACCCTTGTCACTCGAACTGACGAAAAGGCTACCTGTGGCGTGGGCTACCCACTAGAGTCGTCCGCTAGGATACATGTCGATAAAATTATGGTAGATATAGGTAATCTTTGTATAAAATAATATTTTATTAATATGTTAGGCATTATTATTTTACTGCCATTCGCGTATTTTTAAAAAGATTTTTAATGTTTGTAGTTCCGGTAGTTATACTTTTATTTTTAAATATTAGTAGGTATTTACTTGCAGTAAAATTTTCTACTTAGAAATACCAAAGCATACGGTTTAAACGTTTCCAGAATTAATTAAAGTTAATATTACATTTATTACATTACATTTATTTATTTATTTATTTTCTTATTTTTGAACTACCGGAATAATGGACAAATGTCGAAAATATAATTGTTACTTTCGCTAGATGAAATCTAAGACAGTATAAAAAAAGTAATAAGACCATAGAGATGTTCTCTTAGGACCCACTATTGAAACTAATGTTTACAAATTTTTTGAATAAGATAAAAAAGGTTGATATCTTACTAATTTTCAGTTCGAACCAATCCAGCTTCTTACAAATAGATCTACAGATCACCTCTCAGAATAAACGCTTTCTATACTCATAGGCCCAAAGTAGGACTGTCTCGTGGATGACCGCTATTGGATTTTCATGAGCGCTTCTATGTTTCGGAGGGCACATAGGCTGTAGGTCCCGGTTGTTATCATTGGACAGCAATCGTTAAATCTTATCGGAGGCCTTGTGAGCGGTTTGAAAACATCCAACACGCATTGTCCACTAATCGCTCAACACTGTATTGGAGAAGCGTGGTGGAGTAAGCTTCAGGTCTTCTCCGGTTGTGAGGAGAGACCCGTGCTCAGCATTGGGACATAAACAAACAAACAAACACTTCCTACACACATAGCCCCACATTGGGATTCCATATATTGTGATATTATTTATAAATATTAGCAATCACCAGGAGGTATTCATCATTCATTCATTAGAAAACAAGCCTTGAGACGTGAATAATCACCCTCTCACTCGCCACCTCCCCGTAGCATAGTGCCGTAGGGTTCCCCTTTCGTTCGTAAGATTCCCTGCGGTTTGGATGCCTAATGCAAGACGAGTCCACAAACACAAAGACCCAAAATTTAACTCTAAATTCATCGTTTAGGTGCCCGGCTGGGTATAGATCCAGGAACCCTCAGCGTGTCACACCGTTATGGCAACCGTTGCGCTCCACGCGGGTCGTCACAAAAAGGGTTGTAGCTCTTCGAAATTAAATTATAGATTTTATAAGTATTTTAAAAATTTAATTAGGGTAACACTGTCTCGTTCGCCACATCGATACTGCATGGACATCCCCAGACGGATCGCAACCCTTCCGCCCGCCCTAATGTCGTAACGTGTTAATAACCACCCTGGTCGTAGTTAGTTCACTGTCCGCGCCCTTATCTAATTATGTACACATTGTCCGTTACATCTGTTGGGTTAAGATAGATGGACTAAAGTTTAGGTGATGGTAGAGGTCTCCCAACAACTGGGGTTGGCCTAGAGTATACATAGACATTAGTAACTAGCATTGCGAAGCGGTCACCACACAGGTCTGACACGAAAAGAGTTCCGGAATCGATTCCCGGTCAGAAAACCATCTGAATGGTGGATTTAGATTTCGGTTCTGAGTCTGGGTGTTTCAGTACTCGTGTTTGTATGTGTCCATGGCACCCAGGACACAGGGAATCTTACTGTGACCATGAGGTGAAAAGCGTTAAAACATTCCACCATGATGCTCCAATATGGTGGAGATTAGGGATAGAGGCCACCCCGCATCGGATGTTTTAAACCACTCAAAGGCTCCAAGATTTAACCTCTGCTATCCAATGATCGGTGATCTCAGATCTCAGTACCGCTAACTCTCTTCCCGTGGATGTCGTGGGAGGCGACTAAGATATTCCCAGGAGACGGGCAGGAGCTTCTTCCTGCGTAACACTATTCCAATATCTAGTGCGGTCACGAACACTCACTGCCAAGCGCGGTGACTATGGCAAAAAACAGTAGTGGACCTCAGAAGGCTGATGGATGGATCCAGTGATAACAACAGGGACCAACAGCTTACGTGTCCTCCTAAACACGGAAGCGCGCATGAAGACAGCGGTCACCCATCGAACTGCCGATTGCGCCCGACGTTTATTAACTTTGTAGACTGGTTACGTTACGTTGTACGCAAGCTGCTGTCTATACTCGCTTCAAGACGACCATATCCTAATTTATTTATTGGTCCGGTAATAATAATTGCAATGCGTGCTAGTATTCTGACGATTTGTAAGCCATCATCATCATTATCATCATCGTCACCCCATGTCCTGCTCATGTCATGTCCTGCTGGGCACGGGTCTCCGTTCAGAATAAAAAGGGTTAGGCCCGCCACGCTGGCCAAGAGCGGATTGGTAGATTTTACATACCTTCGAACATTTTACAACGAACTCTCAGGAAACCTGCATAAGGTTTCCTTGAGATGTTTTCTTTCACCGTTACAGCAACTGATAATAAATTTCTAATACGGACATCGCTTCGAAAACTTAGGGGTACCCTCTTTTTGGTCATAACTCGAAGAGATTTTATGTAACCAGAGCCCGATCTAACAAAATGACGAGCAGCAAAATTGGGGGTAGTAGCACGAAGAGGAAAATCTTATAAAAATTACAGTGCTAAACCCTTTACATAAACTAGTTAAGTGGTTAAAGGTTACGTCTGTTAAAAAAAAGTTATGTTTCAAGAGTAGCAAACGAGCGTGCTGGCCACCTGATATTAAGTGGCCACTGCAGTCCATGGACACCCACATCTGCTCTAGAACAAAACTGAAGTTCTACTTGAGGTCGTAAGTACATAGATGCGTCACTACTCCTGTGGGCTAAGATGGTCGCTTCGCTGTAAGTGTGCCCGGCAACAGTACCTCTCCAACCGAAACTCAAGAAGCTTCACGGCGGGCGAGGGCGGCGGTGGTACCTCCCCGGATGAACTATATTTCTACCACCTATCAATACCTATTAGGTGGAGTGCACGCTCTTGCTCCACGGAATGGAAAGGCAATAATCGTGTTAATATCTCAGTAACAAACTTACCTCACGTCCTTTATCAGTTTTCAGAGATCCTGTGAACTGGACACAACGCACAACACACACACCTTATTATCAGAACATATTTGCTCAAGAGATAACAGTGGACTGACGCGTTGGGGGCGGTGGAAACTGCCGGGGGTGTATTGGCACGCCCCTTTTGTGGGCGTGGCTGCGCGGCTGATTGGCCGAGGACACGCCCTTTAATTCCTCTGGGCGGGGCTTCGAAGCTTTGGTACAAAGCTTTAATTATTTAAGCATACACACCTAACATAAGGTTGGTAAGCAGTGCACCCGTAGATTTTTTAGATCGGTTTTGTTTTTAAAAGTAATGATATTTTAGTAGATAGATTCCGAACTCAGTCTAGGGACCCCGGGTTCGAGGCCGGGATACGTATTTCAGATTTTTCGAATTTATGTGCATGGCATAAATTAAATTTGGTTGTCGTGTACAGTTGCAAATTAAACTTAATTAATTATAGAACTCGTTCGTCCAGGAAAATACCACCGCTCACATAATCCGCCGTGAAGCAGTTCTCGTGTTTCGGTTGGTGAGATGCGGTTGCCAGGCACACTTACAGCGAGGCGACCGTCTCAGCCCTCAGGAGGAGTAACACATCAATGTACAAGTTCAGATGGGATTTCAGTTTTGTTTGATGTTAGATGTAGGTGTCTATGGGCTGCAGTGTGTCATGCACTTGACCAGCATGGTGGAGTGTGGCTTTTTGTTTACTAACATAGTAGCTCACACACACAGTAGCTTCAACCCGTTTTATGTCCCACTGCTGGGCACGGGTCTCTTCCCTCAACTAAAGAAGTCTTAGAGCATACTATACCACGCTACTCCAATGCGTGTTGGTGAAGATACGGTTAGTGGACAACCGGTGTCATATGTTTTTAAATCGCCCACGCTGCCCCGACAAGGTTCCACGGCTGCTATCCAATGATAACAACTGGGACCGAAGGATTTACGTGCCCTCCGAAACACGAAAGCGCGCGTGAAATTTAGCCAATAACGGTCACCCATGCAATTTCCGACCACGCCCGACGTTGCTTAACTTCGTAGATCGGTTACAACTTACGCAAGCCGCGGGGCGCCACCGCTTCAAGATACACAGTAGTAACTCAAATGTAAATCGATGATAATTAGTATTAGGGAATTCTAATGTATCTATTAATTAATATTTTATGGACATTGAATTCAATAACTTATTAAACTGGACAGATAAAAATATTTGTAACCTGTCTCATTCTGAAAGGAGATTTTTTTAATGTATGAAGAGTAGGAAGCGAGCATGCAGCCCACTTGATGTTATGTGATCACTGCTGCCCATGGACACCCACATCTAACACCGAACAAAGTTCTATCTGTAGTCGTACATAGATGCGCTATTCCTGAGCACAAAGGTGGTCGCCTTGCTGTAAGTGTGCCGCAACCGCACCTCTCCAACCGAAACATTAGAAGCTTCACTGTGGATTATGAAGGCGGCGGTGGTGAAGTACTACCGCCGCCTTCATAATCCTTGCTTATCAAACTGCAAAGCTGTGTGTAGCTTTCGGGGGTGGGGGACGGAGGGAGGGGTAATCCTCCAGTTTTGAATTCGTAATGAAACACTATATCTACTAGTTTTTCGTTTGTGCTGTTTTAGACTGAATTCATTTTTAAAATATACAATTTTAATTTTTAAGCAATGTGAAGCTTAGACTTGGGAAATATTTGAGACTCAGGTACTCCCGTACTCCTCGATTATGTTATTTTTAGAGTTCCGTACGACAAAAGGTAAAATAAACCCTTATAGAATCACTTCGTTGTCCTTGTCTTTGTGTTAAGATCCTTTTTCTCAGGAACGCATAGAGATGTCAAGTTAAGAGTAATATTAAATGCTTAGGTCTCTAATCCATTGGAGCTGTCAAAAATCAACCCTCTAGGTCAACGCAATCGATACGGTCGTAAATGCCGCATACTTTGACGAATAAAAACGTATAGGGTACTTCCCGTTGACCTAGAATCATGAAATTTGGGAAGAAGCAATGTCCTATAGCACAAGTACCTAAAGGGAGAAATCCGAAAACCATACATTTGTAATTACATCACAAAACATTTTTTTTTTTGCGTTTACCAACAAATTTGTACGGAACCCTCGCTCGTAAGTCCGATTCGCACATGACCGTTTTTTTATAATTCCGTAGCCAAGTGAAAAAAGGGGACCTTGGATTTCATTTTCTTCGTCTGTCACGGCCGTTTCACTCGGATACTGCCGCTAATGTAGATTCAGCTTGGAACGTTCTATGAACCGCCATACAAGAGGTTCTCAATCTTTTTCAATTCAAGGCGCACTCACAAGTTTAGCATCTCTCGGCGCCCTATCTCGATCGAGATATGGTGTAATGACACTAGATAGGTACTAAAATTCAAACAACCGCATACTGATGCTTACAACGTATTTATTGAGAAGGCTTTTGCGGCTCTATTGTTACACTGTTACAGCGTATCATGTAAACTTCAAACGGAAGTAGGCGAAAAACTAGCAAAACTATAAACTGTTCATCTCCAATTCCCATCGACGACTCCTTTTATACTAACGAAGTAGATGATCGTCACAATACCAAATTATAGGCAATCACCCTCTTACTTCATTAAGACTCTCCTACCGTTTGACATCTTAATGTCATTATTGCTGACATTTATAACAGAAAACAATATATTGCACATATAACAGAATAACGACGTAATTACGTTTTTACAATTTTTCAGGAAAGTGTTCATAAGTTTGGCATTGCAAATGTCGCTCGTATTTTTAGTCATATCAATTCATATCTATATTAAGAACTACTCTAAGATATTTTTCTGTAGACAGATCTTCTACGACGTTAACTGAAGACATTAATAATTCAACATGCCAATTTTGACATTTTGTACTTACGTCATTGTTCTATTAGATGTATTATATGTCGTTTGTTTTTATTACCAAAGAGAAAACTGGAGCACCTCGCGACGCCCCTGTTCACTCTATGGCTCCACAGGACGCCACAGCGCACACTTTAAGAATCTCTGCGCCATACAATAGGATAGTGAATCCAACTAAAAATGAATCGAATGGAATCAAATCGAATTGTATCGAATAGGCAACTACCTTAGTCCTCAGTAGTACGTATTATTTATTATTCATGTGAGAAGAGTAATCTTAAACAGGACGAAAGTCCTATCTGAGGTCGTACGTAGATGTGTCACTAACGACGACCTGAGGACTAAGACTATCGCCTCGCTGTAAGTGTACCTCGCAACCACACATCTCCGAATGAAACACAAGAATTACTTCACGGCGGATTATCAGGGCGGTGGTGGTACTGCCCCAGTCGAGCTGTTGTTCTACCGCCTATAGAAAAGGACGTGCGGTCGGGTATAAGGCCACCGTCTTAGTCCATGTATCTACGCCGGAGCTCAAATAGGGCTACATCTCTAGAGGCAATAGTGGTACACCGAACGGACCACTTCTACCTTTTAAAATTCATACAATGTTCTCGTAACACCAATAGCAGTCACCTGGATCTTTCTTTACAACTAAACCTAATTATAAGGCTGACGGGCCACCTGAAAGAAAGTGGTCACCGTCGCCTATGGATATTCTGCAACACTAGAGGTGTCTGCGAGATTCGAACCGCGGACCCCCGGTATGTTAGGCCGGAATATTAATACTAGACTATTATTACTTATAGTGAATTGTTATTGTAAAAAAATATCGTGATGAAATATTATTCCATAATTAATATGACTTTATTGACTGGTTGAATAAGAAAAATAATTGACAGATGTGATACTCCTTAAGCGGTAAATGGAATGCGACCAACCTAGGTCCACTTTAATATGAAAACAAGCGGATATGACGCTTGGTGTCATTTCCGCAACACAATGCGCGCGCACCGTAAATATTCACTCTCATAATATTTTCATAACGCGCCACTAGCTGACTGACTTGACCATATCTGATGATCTGAGGTCAATTTTCATTGGACAATTCGAAACTATTCATTTTGTTAACTTAGTTTTCATAAAACCTTCTTATCGTCAAAATTTTACAGATTATTGTTAAACAAAGTTTGTGATTAATCAACTTAACGACATTTATCCAAATAAATATTTGACGGGATTCTTAGTATTTTTTATTAGTGAACTTATTCAAATAATATCTTATAAGCCGCACCTTTGTACAAAATTTAATTAAAATTGTTTTTTCGTATACATTGTCGAACCCATAAATCTTTATACATTCTGATATATATCCAGCGCAAAAACCTACATCCAGAATTATATACGTGTTCAACATAGGTATCTCAGTCCACATAGAACCAGTGTTGCCAATTTCGTAGAAAAACTGC
>DWKL01001678.1:0-14123 GCA_018249415.1 Phareas burnsi | reverse complement strand
TGGATTCGTAATGATGGTGTATCACGCATGTACCACGCCAATAAAAAAGAACTGATACAGTAGGAGATAAAAGGATAACGAGCTCATGTGTATGTGTGAATGTCTGATGTCTAATGTTCTTCTGATATTCCCAGTAGTTGAAATCAACCCGGTAGAGGTCACGGTTACAGCTACTTAGTAATAAAGGCCAAATTCATCAATCATGGGCTCTTGTTCGACTGTACTTTTCAAACTCCAACATCAATCTATAATACAGACAGATCAATAGATGGTAGAACTATAGTCCGTCCGGGAAAGTGCCACTGCAGCCCATAATCCGTCGTGAAGCAATCCTTGTCTATTGGTTGGAAAGACACGCACAGAGAAGCGACCATCTTCGCACTATCTGCGTACTATATCAGAAAGAGCTCAGTTCTGTTTGAGGTTAGATGTGGGTGTCTGTGGACTGGAGTGATCACTTAACATCAGGTGGCCTGCACGCTCGTTTGCTGTCCTTCAAACAAAAAAAGATATATATAGTATATTTAATCAAGGGTGTTGCCCTTGCAGGATGGCATGCGGCGCTGACTGCCTGTCGCTCGGGCCGCCGCCCGACTCCATCCTTCACATGCCACCACCGCCGTTGCCCGCTTTTCTTGCGGGCGCCGCAAACCTCACACCTCCTTGCCGCGCCTCCAAGTGTCCACCGCAGAACAACGAGGAGAACGCGCTCTTCCCTGGGGTCGAATACCACGAGCTGCCGAGACATGGTAAACATAAAACAAACACTAGTGTTATTGTAGGAATCTGAGCTTCTTATGGAACAGGATTGAATTTCTGACTTTATCTTTGTCGTGAAGAAACCTTCATATATGAGGTTCCTCCACAAAGCTTGCAAAGTAATGTCTACTAACCTAACTGTGAAAGGCTATGGCTCGTCTCATTCTAAGAGACCCGTCCCAAGCAGTTGTATTCCAGCTTTTGTCCCTTGAGTTTGGAAAATCTTGCGAGATAGGTCTCGCAAAATCTTGATAACGTTCTGCCACTTCTTCAAATATCCGTCACAAAACAACGACGATAACGCCTTGTTCTCTGTCGTCTAATACTACGAACTATCGATTTACGGACATCTTATACCAAATAACTATTGCCTTTTGTTTTACGACCTTATTCGAGTACCGAAACCTAACCTTGAGATATCTTAAGAGCAACGAGCAACGACGAGAACGCTCTGTTTCCTGACGCAAAATACCACGTGATATGGTAAACATTGCTATTAACTTTCACGCTTGGCATTAGATCTCTTGTTTTTCAAAATCCTGACCGATTCAGCAAAATCCTGATTTCGTTCTGCTGCGTCTCCAAGTATCAAGTACAAAACTGCCCATTCGCTGGAGTCGAGTATGACGACCTAACGAGGTATGGGAATAAGTAAGTCTACGCCAAAAAGCAATTAGAAAACAGATTATATATAATTACAACAATATTGTCAGGATACTCGATAATACATCAACATTAAGATCAATGCAAACTTCCTCTGTTTATTCGATACCATAAATTACCACATCCTTAACTACCAGAATCATGAGTTAATTGCAGTCTAGTTACCTGAAATACAAATTGGACACGGAACAGTCTTTTTTTTTTGTAGCTTTTGCATATTTTTCTCTTCTCCCTCATATTCCATTCTGTTCCAGAGCCAGCGAGCAATGACGACACTTGGTTCCTGGTCCTGATTACCTGTTGCATCGCTGTTCTTTGTATAGCCGCTCTACTTGCGTTGTTCCTTCTCAAATGCAGAGAGTAAGTTGATATAACCATTTAGACAGCATATAAATAAAAAGCAATACGAGGACAAAGTTCAAAGAAATTTAGGAATACTCTTCTTTTCATCTTCAGGGCCCGCGGTGGTTGCAAGAGTGGGACTGGAAAGGCCGGAGGCTCCAATGCGCTCTACGGGAGTGCTGCTCTCGACTCTAGAGTCTTGTGGGCGGCCCTCACTCCCAGAGGAACTCGGCATTTCGTCGCAGACACCTACCCACACGACGAAACCGAGGATCATCATTACGAGTGTGTCGAACCTCCGCTTTACAAACTGGGTCCCCCAGAGGATCTGGGCATTTCCCGCCATTACAACGTTGAATACGAAGACCCGGCGCCGCTGATCGAGAGCTATTCGGACAGAACCGAAGAGTACTTCCGAAACGGTATGGAAACTCTTCGCCGAGGCGCCAGACCCCTGGTATCGTCGCCGACAAGGATCGAGCGACCGAACCTGCCGCCCTTGAACCTTCAGCCAAGAACCCTCCGTCGTGCTCCTCACTCCCGGCGAGTGAGCGATGCGAACAACCCCGAGAAGTCGGCCATCTGAACCGAGAGTGGCGCGGTATTTTCCGTCGCCGATACAACAGACATCGACTATGAGTGGCAGGCCGTTGCCGAGTCCAACGTCGACCGACTCGTTTGAGGACCATTCATCGCACCCAGCTACGCCATACACACATGAGGAATCTCAACGCTTCAAATTCACAAAGACATTTACCTAAACGTAGAACTGTGTATTCCGTGACCCTAGAAATATCGCACCGTAACACTATTTTAACACTCCATTGACGTAGAGTAAGCAGTTGTATATTGCCTAGTTAAGTTGAAGGATATTTTATTATGTTAATTGTGTCAAAATTATTGTGTATACAAAACAGCACGTATGTGCAACGGACTACGTGTATTCCAGAATAGCAATATTTACGTACTCATATTTTTCTTCTTTATATTTGACTCAAAAAACTTTTTAAATTCTTTTCGACTGCATTCAACTCAAACATATCACATACAGTTATACCGCACGAGTATATAACGTAGAGGCTGTTTTATCTATATCTAGCATACGTACTATCCATAAGTAATCTGTGATCTATATAACCTATAGACAATTTTTGTAATTTAACAGCTCTTCTGTGCTGTGCTGTACAAATGAAAAAGATGCTATGTGCATAAGAATGTTTACGAATGATAATTAAAATCACAATATCTTTATTCAAAGATTCTTAACAGAATTCTTATTAAAGGTCAACAAATCAACAAACTACCGCCGCTTCGTAAGGTATCTTTTTTTTAAGAAAACGAAGCGGCGAAAATTTCTCTATAACACACATAATTGTCATTCACAAATAATAGCTTTATTTTTATAACATTTTTCTCTTCGTGCAACCGCATCAATTTGTCGCCGCTCTTTTTGCCGCTCTGGGATATGGCCCGGCTTGTTTTTGCTCGGAGCGGCTAAATTGCTGGATTGGGGCTTGACCTTATGAAAAGATGTAAGAAAAGTCGTAGAGGAAAATAGCAAACTGGGTGATAGAAATAATATCAATGATATTAAATTCGCTTTTTCGTGTACTTTATGTATTACATTTTTTTTCCGAATTTTATTTATAAAGTTTCTTAACTAGAGCAACCCGACCACCCGGTTGGCCCAAAAAACACAAAGTCTGCAAAACTAAAAGCACCTAGAAGTAAAATTCAAGTATAAAACATTTGTGATTTTCAAAAAAACTCATTCGTTTTTGTACTCACATTAGAACATTCGGTCCATTTCGACATTCCAATACGTACACAGACCGTCACGAATCAATATTCATTTTATATTAGCATTTATGATTGCACTACTATTTTATTAAGGTCAGTTAAACAATTTTTCATTTTACAGCCATTTTTATTTGTCCAATAAAATCATAGCAATGATTTTCATCTATACTATCATTCTCATTCAATGGCCTTATTTACTGATTTTTATAAATAATTAAATTTTAGATGCCTTTTTTTATTTAATACGAAGTGATGTGTTTGAGTTAATGATTTTTTCACAACTCCTATTATTGATCTCAACCTTACCTTACATTTATAAATAAGTAGGCACTTATTAACATTACGATATTATCTATAGTAGAAACTTTGTCGTTAGAATGTAATGAAGAGTTCTATCCATTGCAAAGATGTGAATTTGGCTATATAAATGCTCTTTAATAATAAATGTACATAAACGATTTTATCATCCGTGTGCAATATAAAGGCTTATAATCTAGTTAAATAAATACAAAACTCACATTTTCTAGTCATTTTAGTAAATATTAGGTTTAAAAATTTGTAGCTATACTTAGAATCTGTGTCTGTCTTATCTAAATTATTAAAAATAAGTTAAAATTTATTTTCCAAGTATATTATGTGTGCAACTCCTTTTTTAATTTATTTTTTGTATATTTTACAAGCGTATTTTGTACTTATTAATAAATAACTGTACGTATTTCCTGGCTTTTATTAGAAAAATTGCTAAATTTCTAATTTCATTCTAGAATATTTGACCTTCGGTTTATCATTCATCAATTGTGTTCAAAAATAGGAATGTATCAATGTAGGGTATTATTTGTACAATTATTTATTTTCATATTTATTAAAGAAAAGCAATATGGATAGTAAGGTAACAATAATTAATTCAGTTATCTACTTCTAATTTGGACTATTAAATATCTGTTTATAAAAGTAGAAGACCTAATTCTATATTTACACTTTCATCGTTCACATTCGACTCGCTATCCGCCATTTAAACTCTAAAGTAGAATGTTGAGTCTGAGAAACTTACTGAAATAAATAACCTTTGACTATATTGTAGATGTCGTACTTTAAAATCGTTTCTAAGTTGCGAGCTAATTTTCGAGCTCGTTTTTCCGAACGAAAACATATTGAAATCTGTATTACTAATGTCATATCTGGCAGATGTCACATATACGCCATTTTTGACATATTATAAACGCGGACGCTTATAAACAGTAAAACATTTTCGATATAAAATATGCATTTAAATGCTTCATACATATAGAAAGACCAATTTAAGAAGTCAAACATAATATTTGGGGATACTTATTATGATAAGTGATTAACTACGACGTGAAAATGTCTGACGAAGTGATTAAACATTCAGTGCATACCCTGGTGTTCAGGTCTTTGAAGCGATCTCATGATATGTTCCTTTATAACCAGAGCCTTTTGCCACCGATAGATGAGAAGGCGTGAGTACTATACATTATTACAAGTCCAATCAATTAAGTTTTGATTACACTTGTGTAGTGAACTAAATTAACCAAGTTTAACAAACAATTTATACTAAGTTCTTGCCGTCTGTTCGCAACTTCCATTTGCGTTGTGAATGGAGTTTGATTTTATTTTCGCTGTCATTTTACGAGATAAAAATTATGAATGCCAAAGCTAGCAAAATTGCATCAATATCCATTCAGTCAAATTCGTGGGAGGCATGAATAGACACAGTGCCGTTATAGTATTTTTTATATTGTAGATCGCAACAGATGTTCTTATTCTTTCAGAGAAAAAATATTACGGACGGTCAAAGCTCGGGACAGTTATGGCCAGGTGATGTCCACAGTGCAGAGGGCACAAGCTGTGAAACAACAGGAAGCTCATAGTAGACCAGACACTCCCCATGATACAGGTAAACTCGCAACCATCCCGTCACTTGCAGTCCAGGACTGCTTTTCTTAAATCAAACATTTCCACATTCATCTGAATTTCAAAATTTCATAGATTCCAGTATCAGTAAAATACAAATAAAAAATGTCACTTTTTGAGAGTATTCTATTAGATATATTTTTGGTACCTCAAACTATTGCATATAATGCCTACTTATCAAATACCACAAATTTTTCAAAATTACCCTCTTTTTGGCCATAATTCAAAACGTTTTCAAAAAGAGCTCCACTTCAAAGCCGGTGATGCATTGGCAACTCCTCTGGTGTTGCAAATGTCCATAGGCGACGGTGATCACTTTCCATCATCTCATTCTAAAAGTAAACTCGTGCCCAGCTGTGGTTCATTAATGGGTTGTTGATGATGGTGACTACACTCGGTTGCATGGATTATTATTACTAGATATAGCAGAGTCAGCAGCGATAGCCTCCGATGGGGCCACGCTCCCGCTGGCGCCGGCAGCGCCGCGCCGTGCGCCCGCTGCGCCGCGACCGGCTTGGCACGCGCCTTGGAAGCTTGTGCGCGTCATTTCTGGACATTTGGGCTGGGTGCGCTGCGTCACCGTGGAGCCGGGCAACGAGTGGTTCGCCACTGGTGCGTACCACTAATAAATAAAATAATAATAATAAAAATAAAAATGATAAATAAAAACTTGATAGGTAGGACTACAGTTCATCCAGGGATGTACGGCCGCCGCCCTCATAATCTGCCGTGAAGCAGTTTTTGTGATGGACAGCGCTTATTTATCATGTAATTGATATAGTTGTTTCATGTAATAGAAGGGGCAAGCGAGATTACAGCCCATCTGGTATTTAGTGGTCGCGGCTCCCTATGAACTTCTGTAACTAACTGTGTATAAAACGACCTAAAATCGACAATATGCATACAAGAATTGCATATAATGTTTTACAAAAATCACTAAAAATGTTACAGGTTTCTCTAATCTAGTAACTTAAATGAACCACTTCAACACAGAAGCAGCAGAGGATACTTTGTCAACAGCGGATTTACACATTTTCTGAGTATAGGCTGTTAAATTTTTGCCACCCTTCCTACTACAATTGTCAGTTACCAGTTTTCTTTATATACCAACAATTTGGCTGAAATTGCACAAGAAATAGTCTTTTGGTATATTCCTATAATTAATATAAATTTTAGGTATGTTTCTCTTAAAAATTCGATCCCCAAATTTACCACCCCTCAAATCTGAAGCCTCGGTTCGAGCTCAGCATGCTAGTATATCCACCACTATGTCTTGTAGATACTTAAGGGTGACGAAATAGTGAAAAACATAAACACCCACATAGAATAAGCTAAGACTGAGCATAATGTAGTGTACAAAAAACGGTCTGACGCCAAAATTAACAGCCATCTAAAAATTATTTAATTTTTTTCAGGTGCCGCAGACAGAGTTATCAAAATATGGGATCTAGCAAGTGGCAAGCTCAAGGTGTCGCTCACGGGACATGTGAGCACAGTCAGGGGTAAGTTTGCTATTAAATTATTGTTCGCTTCAACACCGTACATATCGTTATTATATGTCAGCACTACTCGTGAGGTCTATGATGGTAAGTGTACACCTCTCCAGCCGAAACACAAAAACTGCTTTACGACGGATTATGATGGCGGCGGCGGTACTTCCCCGGAGGAACTATAGTTCTACCACTTGTTAAAACTTATTCCACTACATCTTTCATTTAGTACCACCCTATCTATCTTTATGCGTTATCTATCATATATATATAGCAGCAAATCGTACAATTATGTAAATTTATTACATATGGTTACAATGTACTATTTGTTACAAACTACAGTACTTATTTTTTATTAGCTTAAAATCTTAACTGTCATAGTTAATATTATTTTAACCGCACCAGACTACTGGTAAAACAGTACTATTCCATTTTCACAATGAAATAGAATCTTTGATATTGATTGCTATGGGTGTTTCAGGGTTGGAAGTGTCAGCGAGACATCCGTATTTGTTCAGCTGTGGTGAAGACAGACAGGTCAAATGCTGGGACTTGGAATATAACAAGGTGAGACGATTTTATAATTACTAGTTACAGCAAGTTGTATTAATTTTTAATACGCACATCGTTTCGAAATAGCAGATTTCCGTGCGAGATTCGAACCTCGGGCCTACCGCGTGAGAGGGTTTTTATAACTAGGCTATCAGGTTTATTCTATTACATGTATAAAAACAGCCAAGTGTGTGTGCAAGATTAATATTCCCTATACATATAATAACTTTGTATTCTGTAGTGTATGGGGCTGTCGATGGGCTGCAATGACCCCTTAACACCAGGTGGTCCACACGCTCGTTAGCTACTCTTCAAACAGTTTTTGAAGCCCCCTAGAAAAGAAATGTTCGTGCTCGTTGCAGGTGATCCGCCACTACCACGGGCACCTGTCCGCGGTGTACACGCTCGCGCTGCACCCCACCATCGACGTGCTGGCGACGGCGGGGCGCGACGCAACGGCGCGCGTGTGGGACATGCGCACCAAGGCCAACGTGCACACGCTGGCCGGGCACACCGACACCATCGCCTCGCTCGCCTGCCAGTCCGCCGAGCCGCAGGTAGCTACCGCTACTCTACCGACCTTAAGATATATATAGGCATTTTAGTTTAAAAACGGCGCTACCTATACCAGTACTACTAGTATCACTAGTATTACTGTACCTGTAGTACTGTACTGTAGTAGTATACCAGTGCTACTAGTATCAGTAGTACTACTGGTACAAAATTGTAAATCAGCAGTACTAGTGTAGTAAAACTCTGTTATAACTTATATTATATTTATAGTTTATTCCTTAGAATACGTTACAGAATTGTCTCGTTACGAATGCTTCATTCTCTCCACCGTTTCCCTTTTTTCTTCATCTCACCTCTCTCTAGTGTCAAATATCTCATATTATTATTTTTAACCATCTTACAATACGGCCAGTTTAAACAAAATAAATAACCTTACTTACAGCTTTCTTTGAGCTGAACTGAACATAACATTAGGTATATGTACAACTGTCGATAACTCAAGTATTATGTGACTTTATGATGTATATTTACAACTATCAATGTTTACTCTCCATCAATCACTTCAAATTATTTAATTATTTCAGATCATAACTGGTTCTCATGATTCCACTATCCGGCTGTGGGACTTAGCCGCGGGCAAGTCCATGTGCACTCTAACTAACCACAAAAAGTCGGTTAGATCTATTGTGATCCACCCAACTCTGTACACATTCGCCTCGGCCTCCCCGGACAACATCAAACAGTGGAAATGTCCGGAGGGCAAGTTCATCCAGAACCTGTCCGGACACAACGCTATAGTGAACTGCATGGCAGTGAATCCTGAGGGAGTGCTGGTCAGCGGCGGCGATAATGGCACGATGTTTTGCTGGGACTGGCGGACCGGGTACAACTTCCAAAGGTTGCAGGTGAGATACTTGACTTTTTTTGTAATGAAAGCCAGCTACCAGCTGTTTAGTAATCATAGCCCATGGATATCTATTACTAAGCCTAAACAGGATGGAACGGTCTTCTGAAATCGACGACAAATACATTGTTTGCCTCTGAAGACTAAGTCAGAACATCTGACATTAATATATCTGACTAAACGTACCCATTAAACTAGAGCACAGCAACTTTACTCAGCTGGTATTAGGCAGAACTATGTGCTGGTGGTGCCGCCACAGTCCAAACACGAAGAGTTATACCACTTATGGATCATCTTCATCAATCACCATCTCAGAATAGGAAGAATTTAAACCATAAGCAAGCTTCACACCTTTGGAAACTACAAAGAGCTCCCAGGGATACCGGTTTACTCACAATTTATTTTATAGGTTGAAAAATTAGACGTGCTTTTCTGGGTTCGAATCCTGAACTCACAGCACGAGAGGCCGAAATCTTTCCATTAGGCTGTCACTTATGGATAGAAACTCCTCTATTACTATGTGTAATTCTTACTTACAATAACAATCCCCCATCTGTTTCTAGTCAGCGGTCCAGCCTGGGTCAATGGATTCCGAGGCAGGCATCTTCGCGATGACTTTCGATCAGTCGGGATCCCGCCTTCTCACCACGGAGGCAGACAAGACCATCAAGATATACCGAGAAGACGACACGGCTACCGAGGAGTCCCATCCCATCAACTGGCGCCCAGAGATACTGAAGCGGAGGAAGTTTTAGTTTCATTTCTGGTGGCACTCTCTATGGTTCGACTGCTGAGACAACACACACTTATTACTGTGACAGCAGCAGCACTGCTGTGTTGTGGCTGGGTGGCATAGTAAACTTATTTATGCGAGGTGTTCTAACTTACTCCTCAGAAGTATATCTATCACCAACCTAATGCGGGTTCTGTTTAAAGTTGATTACATCGACTTTATGTAGGACTCCTGTTCTGACCAACTCAAATATCCATAGGCAGCAGTGACCACTTAAAATCAGGTGAGCTGTATGCCTTAAAAATAAAGAATTTTGTATTTTATCATGTTTGACTTTTATTTGCTGCAGATTCATCCAAACACGTTTTTTTTTTATTAAAAAAGCAAAACTAGTTTCAACGTTACTGCGTTGTCAGTGTATAGATTAGTGAATATTTTCTATTAACTAGGTACCTCCATACATATATGTTTATACTAAATTTACATACATAACTACACCAAGATTGTAAAGCTAATTGCTATTCGTCTACGGTCAAAACACTTAATAATAATTTGCTTATTAGTCTACAAATGGCAACATGAATTCTAATTTCAGATGTCAACAAAGAGTTGACATCTGACAGAGGTGACAGTAAATAAAGAGGGAAAAAAGTGGAAGAAGCCATGAAGTGATTTTGCTGTATTGATTGTTTCTGAAAACAAGAACAAAGATAGATATTTACATACTACAACTTCCTAGATAGGGATTAAATCCTTCAAGATTGACTCGTATTTTTTTGTGAGATATTCAATGAAATATGTTGAAATACCAAAGTAATTGTTTAAATTTTTAAAGGTGGTGGTGGTGGTAGTGGTTCGTCCGGAAAAGTACCGTCGCCACTCTCGTAATCCGCCGTGAAACAGTTGTTTCGGTTGGAGAGGTGCGGTTGCCGGCATACTTACAGCGAGGTGACCATCTTAGTCCTCAGAACAAGCATCTACATACGACCTCTGGTAGAACTTAAGTTTCGTTTGAGATAAGATGGGCTACAGTGACTACTTAATATCAGATAGATATATCAGATAGCCATATATTAAGATTGAAAATAAAAACATTTTGTTTTTAAGTTTAGTGATTTATTTAGTGATAAATCATAAAATAAAATATGATACATACATAATATTCCAATATACTATTGCACATTTTAGTTTAATTGCGTGTGGAATGTATAATCCAATTCAAAAGCATTTTCGTACCGTTATTATAAATAGATAGCCGTTTACATAATATTTCGTTACGTATAAAAAGTATAAAACTCATGAGATATAATAGTGTAACTATTATAACTTAATTAAATAATTGCGAGTAAAAATAATACAAAGAAAAGCCAGCACGTCTCAAAGAATAAAAATATGAAGCTTATATATTATGTTGAACCGTGAAAACGAAGAATGTATCTTATTGAAATTTACTTTTTATGAATGTAGAAGAGCCATGTTTCTGTGGAATACCATTGTATACAAACGCCAGCTTTCTTCCTCATACTTTTCGATATGTTTTTTTATGAAGGGTTAACAAGTAGTGTCGTAGGTAGCGCAGGTCGTGGAAGTGGCTGCGCAGTGTACAGACTTACAGATCCCATATTAACACAAATATATTAATAATATAGATGTGCTTAAAAGTTACCCCGAAACATGTGGCACTTATTTTAGAAAATAAGTAAATACAAGTTGGGGAGAAGTCAATGGTCTTGGGTCTCAACATTAATGACCTTGGCTACGACATTTAACAATACTCCCAATTATTTGTGTGCGATTACAAAATCCAAAAATATTTCTTACAATCAACCCTTTAAGACAATGGCTTTTAAGTTCTTGGAAAGAAATGTATTTATTATGTATAATGATAATGATGGGTACGTACAAGTATAGGTACGTATTAACCCATTTCTAACTACATTCTAAACAATGTTGCCAAAATACAAAAATATATATTTACCTCTATATTGTTTCAGTTTAGTTTCAAATAATGTCTAGATGTTAAGATGATCTTTGTTATTTTTTAATCCGTGTTGTAAACTATTTTCTTTTGTTAATATATATAAGGTAAATCTAAAATTAATAAACGTAATATAATTTAAATATAGATAGCAGTCTTTTTACGATTTCATAAAAGCGAAACAAAATGAATCCGCAAAACGCGTCGCCCTTTGAAATACAAGCATACTCTACACGGTGCGAGTTATAACAGTATTGCTCGATCATATTTCGTCGTCCAGATCGAACTGCTCTTCGGGGAAGTCGCCAACCGTGACGTACACCGGCTTGACGAAGCCTCCGTACTTGGGCGGACACGTGAAGTAACGTTTGCCGTTCACTCTGCGGAATAATAAAGGAAATACCAATACAAACGAGCTGTGGTAACATCATTCTGTCAAAATATCCGAAGGTAAAAAACGAACAATTTGTTCGATAGACGGTAGAACTATAGTTCATCCGGGGTGCCACAGCCGCCCTCATAATCCGCCGTGAAGCAATTTTTGTTTCGGTCACAGAGCTGCGGTTGCCGGGCACACCTACAGCAAGGCGACCATCTTAGTCCTCAGGAGGAATGACGACCTCAAATAGAACTTCAATCCTGTTTGAGGTTAAATGTTGGTATCCATGGGCTGCTATGACCACTTAACATCAGGTGGCCTGCACGCACGTTTGCTACTTATCAAACATAAAAATAAGGTTAGAGTAGTGGGTACTGATAACTAACGATGATGTCCGTGATGGGCCTACAGTTCTACAGTATAGTTGCGTAACTGTTTTTCATGGTAGGCTTGACCGATGTACCCAGTTACATAGCGGCTATGTACTGGCACATAAAGTCGTATTCACATACGTCACTGATAGTCGTGTGAACATAGCGCGCTATATAGTGGCACTAATAACTATTACAGTGAGGTAAATAGCGTGCTATATAGCTGCCCTAATAATTATAACAGTGATGTAAAGAGCGCACTATATCCACACTAATGGTCGTGTAAACTTGGCCAGAGTGAGTACTCACTCGCCGTCGTTCTTCCCGCGCGGCTCGTCGTACTGCACGCCGATCCACAGCCCGCGCGCGCCGTCCAGCGGCCCGTTGTAGCGCACGGTGGCGCGGCGCGCGCCCTGCGCCGGCACGCGCACCTCGCAGCGCGCCCCCACCAACACCGCCTCCGCGAGCCTGCCCACGTAAAACAGAATAATCTTTTCAGTGCTGATTTTTCCGCTACTATACCTCACTCCGTGGTCACATACTCGTTTACACGTTTTGAAATAAAAGTCATGCATCATAATAATAGCTTACAGTGCTTATACAAGGAACACTACAACCTGATTAGTACCCGTAATTCATCTCTATGTCTTATACTAACAAAAACTGGCAAAACACCTTAAACTCGGTCTTAGTGTTTTGTTTTTAATATTAAGGCTAAGCAGTGATATATTAGTGGTAAGGTTCTGGCCTCTCATGCTGGGAAACCGAGGACTGAATTTGGGAACGCAAAACTGATTTTACGAAATTCTGTTCGTATTAGATATAATGAATCACTTACTTTACCAGTGAAGGAAATCATAGATCTCTCGAAGGTGTGTGAACTCAATCTAAAAATGTACATGGTCACGCAGGTGGGATATGACCCAATCCGTCAACCAGCAGTGAGATAATGAATGACTGATGATGGTGAATACTAACTTCGCTTCTTCTTCCAACTCTTTCTGCTGCTGTTCCTTCATCTTATTCATCTCCTCCTCATTGTACTTGCCCAGCTTGTTCCGCTGCAAGAAGGAACGGAGAGTGTCGCCTTTCTTCTCATACTCTTCCTCTGATAACTTGAATCTGAAATGTGAATGAGAAAAATAAGAAAAGATACTGCAAATGGAATTATTTGGTTGTGTACAGCTGTCCATTGGCAGCAGTGACCACTTACCATCAGGTGACCAGCGTGCATGTTAGGTACTTAAAAGAAAATATACCACTTTACATCAAGACCAGTACGTCATCAATATTGGTTTTCAATGCTAACATCACATAATAAAAAGCTATTTTCCTCACCTCTCTGCACTATCACTAGACACAAAGTCTTGGACTAGAGTAAATTTGTCAATGACGTGTATTCTCATTCCGTCATCGATGGGATAAGAGCCGAGTAGGGCTTCGTCATTGTCAACATCACACACAAAGTTGTTCTTTGTGTCATACACCTTCAGCTTCATTGTGTTTGCAGAGCCTCCCGTCACAAGTTCCAATTTTGTCTGTAATCAAAATGAATTCATTGTAAATCTATCTCTTCAATTGCATTCCATTGCATTGCTGGTGAGGGCGTTTATTTTAATAAATTCATTTATTTTATGTTTGTAAAGTAGCAAACGAGCATGCAGGCCACCTGATGTTAAGTGGTCACCGCAGCCCATGGACACTCAC
>DWKL01001677.1:0-14124 GCA_018249415.1 Phareas burnsi | reverse complement strand
GAGAAGAGTAACAAATGAGCGTGCAGGCCACCTGGTGTGAGATGGTCTCTGTGGTCTGTAGATACCAACACCTAACCTCAAACAGGACCGAAGTCTTATCTGAGATATAGATGCTTTATTACTCATGATGACTAATATGGTCGCTGCAAATATACCCGGCAGCCACACCTCGGACGGCGGTGATAACTGCCCGGATGGCCCATAATTCTACCATCTATCATGATTACCTGCCAGAGATCAATCGCCGAGCATACGCCTGCCCTAATCGGCGCCACTGCAGCCCCACCTGTCCCTGAGATCTGTCTTCTTATGGCTATCGATCCGCCCGATCGAGAGCAACCTGTGTCCTTTCCGTGCAAGCGCGGTCGCCGCCCGACGACCCGTCTTCGACGTGTTAAGTGGTACCGTGTCATGCGGCAGGACAACGAGACGCTGGCGGGGCTGAGCGCCATGAGCGCCATGGCGGCGGACGGGCTGTCACGCGAGGCCTCGCTCACGCACAAGCTGGAGACGGCGCTGGGCCCCGTGTGCCCGCTGCTGCGCGAGATCATGCTCGACTTCGCGCCCTTCCTGTCCAAGACGCTGGTGGGCAGCCACGGCCAGGAGCTGCTCATGGAGGGTAAAGGTAGCTCGTTACATAGGCTGACTAACCGAATGCGTTCCTGATGCGGCGCGACGTGACGTGACTACAGAAATCTAATTTGGCATTGCGTGGACATTGCGTAGAAGTGGAAAAGGTGTCTATGGAAAATCTCATATATTTCGATAAAGAATTAGTTTATATGATTAAATAATACCTGGATGTTTACAATTCCGAATTTTTAAACGCCTCTTTTTATAATTTGCATAAACGTAATTACGTCGTTATTCCATTGTATTGGCGACATTACATGTACGGGTCGGCAGTCACTGCACAGTGCTGCAACGGCCAGCTAGATGTAACCGGTCCACACATGTGCGGTCGCGGCCGACGAGGCTCCTCGTGGCGTTCGAATCCCTATAGAATGTTTTTACTTATTAGAAGTTTATTCGGTTATTTAGTCTATGTGTTGTAAGCATGCCGGGGGACGGGACGGAATGCTTCGGGATGCACGTGCAATATCACTATATACATTCGAAATAAAACACCCAGAACGGTTGGTTTATTTTAGGTGTAACACTTAACATTTTGATACATATTAAAAATAGCTTAACTGCTCATTTTTTAACTAACACACTAAATTTAACATTTCCTTGCGAAACATTCATCAAAAAATGTTCATAAAATCCGGAGACTTTGTAGTAATTAACAACCCTACGGTCATACGATGACACGCTTCATGTGTATGTGTTCAAATCAAATCATGAAAAGAAAAAGTACCCAAATATAAAATATACGAGTGCTGTGACCGTGCTGACCAACCGCCGCGCCCGCGCGCAGGTCTCCAGACCTTCAAGTCGAGTACGTCCGTGGTGGAGCTGGTGATGCTGCTCTGCTCGCAGGAGTGGCAGAACTCGCTGCAGAAGCACGCCGGGCTGGCCTTCATCGAGCTCATCAACGAGGGCCGGCTGCTGTCGCACGCCATGCGGGACCACATCGTGCGGGTGGCCAACGAGGCCGAGTTCATTCTGAACAGGATGAGGGCCGACGACGTGCTGAAACATGCCGACTTCGAGGTGAGTATTGTTTAAGATGTTGTGTGTTCTCTAAGGTTACGTAGTCACTCCGCTTGTTACTTTTCACGCTAAAACCGATGTCCGTATTTCTATAAAAGTGGGCAAAGACTCACCTGGCATCCCGGGAAAGAACATGGGACACCTTTCGCTCCATGAACAGTCAGATGCTTTTGCATTTATTATACTAATGTGGAATAAAGATATGAAAGTGACGAGCCCCATAGATAAGTCTCCTGGCGGGCGCGTGTAGGGTATGCTTTATCCCGAGCAGCGTGATGGTTTCGTATTTGCGGGTGAATAAAAGAGAAAAATAGAGAATTAAAAGTTTGATCGGTTTCACGGACGAAGTTACGTCATGTATGCGCTGACGGTGGTGCGTGTGTGTGCAGTGCCTGTGCGCGTCCACGGCCACCGAGCGCGTGGAGGAGGAGCGCACGTGCGAGCGGCTCATCGCGGCCGCGCGCCGCCGCGACCACGCCGCCGCCGCGCGCCTGCTGGACAAGCTGCAGCACGCCGCCGCCGCCCGGCCCGGGTGCGTGCCCTAGCTATATCCCGTGCCTCCAAGCGAGTGCGAGCGGCCCTTATTTTTTTAATATCTGAGCAATAGAGGTACTAACATTACCTCACCCTATTCTGGGCAAGGGAAATGCCAGTTGAATTCATGTTGGCGCGCTTGAACTCACCAAACTCGTGTATGATTAAAGCGTTACGGATATGTTTTCGTGTAAATTTTCTAATAAATATTTAGAAAGTTTACAGTGTCTCATTGCATGAAGTGTTCGGCAAGAACTTGCCCAGATCGGTCAGGTCGAGGCGGCAAGATTCCTTGACGTTCGCTTGCGACAGCGGCACCGTCGCGTCTATTCCGGTTCTCGAGAGTAACGACGCAGGTGTGGTCGCCTCGATGTAGGCGCCCTGTTCTGTAGGGAGGTAAGCACAGACATTCCGGGACGGCGGTGACCGCTCGACACGTGGTGGGATCGACGTGCCCGTTTGCTACTCTCGTTACATAATAAAGATCTCTTTTATTATATACATATGCTTCAATAACTTCCGTCCTTATAATATGTTATTTCCGTGAGTAGCGTGGAAGGCGAGGCGGAGGGCAGCGTGGCTGGCGGCGCGGAGGGCGGCTTCTGGAAGCTGGACTCGTGGGAGGACGACGCGCGGCGGCGGCGGCGGCTCGTGCCCGACGCGCGCGGGCGCCGGCACGCGGCGCGCGCGCAGCACGCCGCGCCGCCGCCGCCGCGGGACGCCATCACGCAGGTACCGGCTGCTGCCGCACGCCTCATGTGCTTCGAGTAGAGTGGATGTAATCGATGCGGTCGAGGACCGTAACACCTCGACGATGATAATAATTGAAGGCTTGTTCTCGGGGGTAGCGGGAGGCCTACGCTGTTATATCCGATCGACTGTTGCTGTTTTCTGATTTGAAGCGTGTATACTCCTCTACGGGGCATTTTAACTTAATCCTCGGGGTTATGTTTGGGATTAATTATAGACACCCCTGGCCGACTGCGAACATAAATTCCTCCGGTCCAAAAATTGAACTTCAGGCTCACACTTTTGATTTTTTATTTTATTTGCTTATTACCTAAAATTTCCCTCGTAAAAGTTCTCAAAGATATAAGAAATCTGTCAATCCGCATTTGGTCAGGGTGATGGATTACACCCTTAACATTCTCATCTCGAGGCGCGACCCCTGTCCAGCAATAGAATTGTAATGAGTCGATGTTGCCGAGCGCTGGCAGCGCCCTCTCCCGGCCGGGCGCACTACACTAGATGCTCGTTTGCTATTTCTTCGCTTTAAAAAATGTTCCCGCACCAGGCCACCGAGGAGCTGCACGCGCGCATCGCGCAGGCGGCCGGCGGCGCGCAGCTGCCCGCGCCCGCCGCCGAGCTGCTGGACGACGCCGAGCTGCTGCTGGACGAGCGCGACGCCGACCAGGACCTCACCGGTACCGCGTCCCTCTTGCGTGATACGATTCGATACTGACGGTTGGACGGGCTCATTACTCGTTCAATAATAACAACACGACAGATAGAACACATTGCTCTCGGCCCCGCCGCGGCCGGAGACAGCTTTGGGAATACATACAATATATATTATAAAAACTAAGATATCTGTATGTTAGTGGAAATTACACCACTGTAAAGACGTTCAATATTTATGAAATTTGAAATGACGCAGATGCTACGGCAAACAAAATCTGGTTAAGACATAAAGAATGACGGCCGCATGGCTCCGGGGTAACCGCGCCGGGCGGGTTCTCAGGCGAGCACACATCGGAATGATGAATTTAGATTTCTGTTCTGGATTTGGGTATTTGTGTACTCGTCTTTGTACGTGTGCACGGCACCCTCGGCACGCGGGATCCTAGCGTGGACTCGCGAGTACATAAAGTGATATTTATACATAAGCTATGTTAAGATACACATAATAGTGCATATGGTCTGGCTCGGCGGGTTGTTTTAGAATGTCCTTCCTTGACTGAACATTATTAGCAAATATACCGCAGTGGAATTTGCCGATCAAAACTGACAGGCACTACTGTTTGTATAAGGATTATAAAACCAGTGTCATGACATATTTATATTTTTACAGTAAACAGTTCCGATATTTACGGTATAAAGTTCCCGCGCTCAGCGGGCATCGGAACAGGACAGCCGGGACTTGCACAGGAATATAGCTAGCGTTCGAATAGCTCCTAGATACTACAGTACCACGGTTAACAATCTTATCGAATGCTATCGCTTACTTGAAATTCCGGGGTCCAGCCATCTCCTCAGCGATGCCAGTACTGGATACATAGCATCAGATCTGAATTGGCAAGGTGGCAAGGTTTCAGCAGTTGTAGAATCGTCAGAGTCTCGACCGCGGAGTTAGCGCCACACAAATTTCTGTCTCATAAAATGAGAGCTAAACGCTGTGGCCCTCCGGTCTGAGAGGTGTCGTCAGGGAGAGACGCTTGTGCGAGGCATTCGAACTTACCTTTCAGGGTGGCAACGAATCCGCGGTCCCCTCCACGTAGGACTTCAATCTTATTCGGGGTTGGTTACAGATGATCGACGATTGACAGAACTATAGCTCGATCGGGCAGAGAGAGAGAGAGATGCCACGACCGCCCTCGCGATCTACCGTAAAGCAATACTTGTGGGGCGGTTGCTGAGGTGTTGGGCTTCCAGTCATGTTTGAAATGATACGTGTCCGTCCGTGGGCTGCAGTGGCCGGTGCGCGGGCGCTCGCCGCTCGTGTGCCATATAAAGGAAGTCTGTAACGTAGTTGGGTGCGCAGGGCCGGTGAACATCAGCACGCGCGCGCGGCTGGTGGCGCCCGGGCTGGTGGCGGCCGGCGCGCTGTCGCTGACGGCCAGCGAGCTGTACTTCGAGGTGGACGAGGACGACCCCGACTACCGGAACATCGACCCAGAGGTCAGTTCACATTTCCCTTTTAAATTTGAATAACGTGTTGTTCATAATGAATGAGTGATATTGTCCTCGTTTTTTCTGTGTGACTTTTAGTTTGAAAATCATTCAGCGCGAGTCAAGCCTTATGACGCCACAGACTTTCGTTAATTTTTTTTGTAACATAAACCTTAGTTACTGTTTGTACGATGGAAAGAAAACGTAACGTTTCAGAAGAGAGTGCCCTGTGGATTGGCTGCACCGCTTCTCCTTCAAGCGCTTGGACAAAACTTACACGACTTGTGTAATAAATGGTCTAATATAAAATTAATAGAAATTTATTCAATAAAAAAATATCTTTTGCTTTTAAATGGAGATCATAAAAAAGTAGATAAATAAGTTTGAAACTGTCTTAAATGTTTAATTATATTTTTATTTGATTACTCTTATATTTGAGAGGTGGTAGAACTATAGTTCATCAGGGGAGGTGCCACCGCCGCCCTCATAATCCGCCGTGAAACAGTTTTTGTGTTTCGGTTGGAGAGGTGCGGTTGCGGCACACTTGCAGCGAGGCGAGCATCATATTCCTCAAAGTAGTGACGCATCTATGTATGAACTCAGGCAGAACTTTAGTTTTGTTTGTGTTTTAATGTATATGCCCATGGGCTGCAGTGACCACTTAATCAGGTGGCCTGCACGCTCGTCTGCAACTCTTCGTACATTAAAAAAAAAACGATTCTAGTAGCACTTTAAGTTCTATCGTCACCCGGCACAGCACCCCGCGAGCGGGCGGCGCGCTCCACGTGCGAACCGCTCGCAGCGATCCGACGTTCATTTTATTCTCCTAAGGGTATCTTCCTATTTGATGGCATATTAATGAAAAACGTACTATAAATTTTCTAGTTTATAGCTTTATAAATAAAGATTTTTTCCTCGTAACCCATTACTGTATAAATTATGTGCGGAACGGAGACGAGCGGTATGACAAAAGTGATTTCAAATAAGGTGTGACGTTTGTTCCTCGTGCGGGTTATTTATTGGAAGGCGAGTGTTTGTCCGGGGAGCAGTAAAATGAGAGTTATATCGTTTTACCGCGTGGCGCCGCTCCTATGCCCGCGCCGCCCCTATGGCTGCCGCCGTACGGTCGAGGTTCGGCCGTGGCGGCCGCGCCACCGATACCGTGCGGTAACCGAATATGAGGCGGGCGGACAAAGCCGCCCCGCGGCGAGCCCCGCGAGGCGCCGGCGTAGGGATACGTTTTAGAGAAATAATATATATCGATATTTTGAACAAAATCATCGTCATCCAATAAATGAACGAATAAACACAGAGATAAAAAGGCTCAAAAACAAATTACTTACTTGACTCTCAAATTTTTTATTAATTTCATCACTGTCCCACTATTGAGCGTCTCACTTCAGAATAGGAAGGTATAAAGCCATCGTCGACCACGCTGGCCAAACGCAGGGTGATAAAATTCAAGGCGATAGAATCTCTCTACGAAGTAGTCTGAACGGTTGTTCGAGTGATCTAATGCGCGCCCATTAAATTATTATAACATTCAAATGGAGCCATATTGAATATATTTTGGGAGTGTTATTAATATTTAGTTAATTAGTCGATATCGATACGGCGTGACTGGCGACCCCGCAGCGACCCCACAGCGGCGGACAATGGCGCCCCGCGGCGAGCGCCGCACACGTCAGGGGAGACATTCTTATACATTTAATTGTTCCTAAAACAAACAAATAAATTTACAATTTCTCAAATATATATTTGTCGTAAATTACAAACGTCGTCTCGATATTTTATTTATTGTTCGAGTAAATCTATTTCTATTAAGCGACAGCTCCAACACAGCAGCCCTGGTCGCAGCGAGCCTCTCCGAGCGAGTCCTTCTGACTCTACGATCGCCCACGTCTTCTTTATATCGCCAGCAACATAGATCCTCAGTTCCCAGCTCCGTCTCGGTTCGGTTGGTCTGCTGGGTGCGGAAAGTGACTTTGGTTCACGCGGCGTTCCAATATAGGTTTAGGTGATTTCACGTAAAATCAGATCAGGTTCAGCTTCTATTTAAGGCTCTCAATAGATATCCAGAGACTTTTCATTTTCGTAATCCTTATCCATGATCCATGGACACGGCCACGAGAGTTATTTTCTTACAATTGTTGTGTTGTGACACGAAGTGCACTTAACTACGTAGTTTTCGGGTATTATTTGTAATTTACACGAGTCCTGAGATATGATTTCATAATAATGTTCGCCATTGAAGCACCTCTATCGTAATGTACATTCGAGGCCTACGACGTGACGTTACATGTTCTCAGTGATAGGCAAGTGGTAAGAATGTGTACGGGGCCTGGTGTACGGGGTTTCAATCCCGCACGCACTTTTCATTTATCCTAGTTACGTGCGTATTAAAAATTCATTATTATTTCCTTCATCTCACCTACTCGTCTGAGAGTTCTCAGTAAAGTTCTCGAAGCTGTATAAACTCTACTAATCCTCACTTGCCTAGCGTGATGCACTATGGCCTATCCTCTCTCGTCCTGAGAGTAGACTTGAGTCCAGCAGTGGGACAGTAATGGGTCGATGACCATGAAATGGTGTTCGACGAAAGTAATATTGAAGCGGAAAGTGATTTCCAAACAAGTATAAGTAGAATCACCACGGCAACTCGCTGCATCTGTGACGAGCCAATAGATGAATCGTACTGCCCTGGTATTGACGGCCGACCACTTGCGCTGCACACTGGTGTACTGCTCCCATAACAAGCAACTGGTACGAAAACAGCACGTAGTAACAATTGTGCGCAGTGCGCGTGCGCGCGGGCGGCGGCGCCGCGTGGCCCCGGCGGGCTGGCGGGGGGTGGGGGGCATACTTACATCCATAATTGTTTAACATACATATTTTGTCGAATATTGAGCTTTTGTTTACATGTTTGTTGATATAATTTGAAGGAAACTTTAAACCAACGTATTAATCTTAAAATGTTGCTTGCATTTCTTAAATGTTCATGATATTTATTATATTTTCAATGTTGGACCAGAAAGTGAGAGCCATGTCCAACAGTGAAATAAATGTGAATTGTAGCTGCATGCTCGTTAAATAAAGTTGGTTTGTTTCTTACGCTCTTTCTGATCTAATATTATTTTGATTGTAATAAACTGAAAAAAGATCTCAAATATAAATAATGATAATCATGCATAAGGGCTCGCAAAAAAAAAACATAAAATATATTATTTTACGTCGACAACATTAGGCACTACTATTAAAAACAAATCTCTTTGATATCAGTAGCACAGCACATAAATAAAGAAAGTATTTAAGTAAAAACTCCGGCTTCTATCCCCGAAGGCAGTATTTGCGTATCTGACGGGATATTGAATAAATAAAAACATACATCGTAATACAAAAAAAAGAAACGATCTCGTTTTCTGTAAATTTAATAATTGACAGGATGAAGCGATTTAATCTTCAGTGCACTCCAATGATGAAAAATCTAATCTTTGAACGAGACCATAAGAAATACGAACTTAAAACACTAAACAGGAAAACAAATAATTTGTTGATGGCTTGCGTTGTTCATTCATTATAATCCAATGTATGCGATATATTCATTTTAGTTCGTTTCTATTTCTAATGTACAAAATGCTTCCTAGAGATTAAATCAAAAATCTTGTCAACGATTTCGCAATACAGCCGTTTCAGTAATGTATCTTGTCCCGTACGCCGCCCTTCCCCGCTCCGCTCGTGGGATGCGCCACAGCGCGATACGACCTGTATCCGAAGTATTATTTACTGCGACTAATTCAACCGATTTCAAAGATTGTAAATTGAATTCATAATGGGGCATTTTATTTGTTTATGCTAATGCACCGTTTTTAATTAACCGTGTCATGTTTACGGGCCGCGCGAGCGAGACGGCAGACGAGGAATCTCGACTATGCCGCATAAAAACCATTCGATTTATTAGGGCATACGTCATTATAGAAATGTTGATAAATTGATGATGGTGCCTTGTTAGTTTTATGATATTTTTGTGGTTTCCTTTATGGGTGGGATTGGAAAGTTACGATTAGTATTATTGCTTTTTATGGGACGAATACGAAGACTGTGCCGGTTCAATTGATATTATAACGCGTTGCTATATTCACTTTATACCAGTAAACTGGAAGTCTGCGGTGTTACCTGGGTTGAATGATTACAGTAGGTATAATATTAATTGTAAGATTGAAAGTTGGTACATCATGATCATCATCGTCGACCCATTAATGTTCCACTGATGGGCTCGGGCCTTCTCTCAGAATATGAAGGCTTAGGCCATAGTCCACCACGCTGACCAAGCGTGGATTCGTTGACTTCATACACACCTTCGAGAACTTAACAAGAACTCTCAGATTTATAGGTTTCTTCGCGATGTTTTTCTTCACCGTTCAAGTAAGTGATATTTATTGTCTAACACGTATGTAACTTCGAAAAATCAGAGGTACGTGCGGGATTTGAACCCCGAAAACCCAGTGTGAGAGGCCGGAATCTTAACCACTACGCTATCACTGCTTCACGAATTGGTGCGCTTTAACATAATATTGGAGCAGTGATAGTCTAGTGGTAAGATTACGACCTCTCATGCTAAGAGTTCGAGATGCGAATCCCGCACCGAGAACTACCAAGTTCTACCTATAATTCTCCGTAAAGTTTTCGACGATGTGTGAAGTCTACAAATCCGTACTTGGCCAGCGTGGTGGACTATGGCCTAATCCTTCACACGCTAAGAGGAGAGCCGTGCCCAGCAACGGAACAGTAATAAGTTAACGATGTCCGATGTCTATAATATACATATATGGAAGTACACCTTTATGATATGGTTAAAAATCACATATTTTGTTATTATATTTTTATAGTATATGCTTGATTGCCTTCTAATAAGGGGATTATGGACAACAATTTTTACAACCGCATGGGATCCTTAGTTTTTATTCAGGAATTCCTAATACCTACATATATGTATATTATTTTATTATAAATAGCTTAAATTAAAACAAAAAATCTATGATACAAAAACACAAATTTATCCAAGTAAAATAAATGAAACCATAGCGCAGACAAAAAAATTAAACATATCATAGACACGGAATCAGTTTTTGTTCCCACGTCATCGATGACCGAGCGTAGCCGTCATAAATAAACTCATTACGTCACTCTGACAGCTCCCGGAACACCTGACACGTGTCATCGTGACGTAAGATTTATTACTTTCCATTCTACAATCTAATTTCAACCTAAGCCTTTTACAAGTAGAGCTGCAATATAATCAGTGGGTAATGGAAGGAAGTTTTTACTCGTTTTTGTATTCCGTGAGCAAGGAACACGGTGCCCACTGCCTGCCTGTCGTTTCTGCATTATATTTAATGTTTGATTCCGAAATTCGATAACGTTCCGATGTGTGTTTTTCTGCTAGATTTATGTAGATACGTCCGTTCCGACACGTGAAGAAATCTGTCAACGTGAATAGATACTTGGGGATTGTTCAAATGGTTACTATACTTGTTTCATGTGTGTGTTACAACAAGGTTAAATTTAATTTGACTAGCTCCATTGATATTGTAAATGATTTAAAACGTAAAATTAAGTTAACGGAACTTCGTTTAAAATATTTTTATCATTGCCAAATTACACGTATTTCAGGGATAAGCCGATTACTATTTGAAGTCTTTACTTTGAAGTTTGGGGTGTCCTTCTACACGACCTGGATGCAGGTTCCAAGCGGGTCCGTCATGACCGCTATTTAATATTATGAACACTTCATTTATTTTATATGAGAAGAGTAGCAAACGAGCGCGCAGGCCACCTCATGTTAAGTGGTCACTGCAGTCCATGGACACCTACATCTAACCTCGAACAGGACTGAAGTCCTATCTAAAGTCGTACGTGTATCTGACAACCACGCTTCTCCAAATAAAACACTAAAATTGCTTCACGGTGGACGATATAGGCGGCTGTGATACATCTCCAGACGAACTATTATAATGCTACCACCTGTTAAAAATGACTGTTTACAGTACACTTTTTTATGTAGTATAACTAGCAGGAGCATGCAGCCGACGTGATGTTAAGTACCGCTGCTCATGGTCCTTCTGTAACCAATTTAATATAGAATAAGAGCATTACATGGAGGTAATCACACGTGCGTTGCTAAGATGAAACGAGAAAGTGAATCTGCCTCACTACACACTACGGCTATGAAGTAGATGGGTGTGGCGGTGGTACTGTCGTAAACGCAAACGTCAAGGACTTTTGCTACCTTATAACCCACATCTATAGTTATGAATAAATCAAATCTTAGGCATATCCACTACAGCGCGACCGAGTGATCCCTCGTTATCCCATCCGTGTGCCCGTCAGCGGTGATCCTGTAGAATTTAGGCGCCAGATGCGATAAGCGCCCCCCGCCGCGCGGATCCGCATCGGATCTGTGATCCGTCGGTTACGGTACAAGTAACCACGCATCGCGTCGCCATTGTGGTTCTGAGTGATATCTTGGCAGTCGTAGTTAAATAGACTTTCCTTTCGAATAACGTAGCGAACCCTACTTGATCTTCGCGTGGGTTTGCAATTTCATCTTCGTCATATCATCTTAATTGTGGGTCGTGACCAGCCATGGCAATTTTGTTAGCTATGCTTTTCCATGCTGCACGATCTTATAAGAGATGCAGGGTATTCTGGAAACTACTATTATTAATTTTTTTGTCAACGGATTCACAATAGCGTACATTTGTATTTATAAAAAACGAGCTGCAATCCTTTTTATGTCCAATTAGCAGTTTTGGGGCTACCCCTACAGGGGGACGTCATTATCATCTCATTAATACCCCACAGTAGGGCACGGGTCTCCTATCGAGGCGTCGCCTGAAACATGCTCCGCCGCGCTGTCCCGATGATCATTGGAGGACAATATCGGCTGGTTGTGTCCGACGCTTTCAAAACGCCCATATTATCACGAATATATGCAACGACTGCTATCCAATATTCATTAACTGCCGAAACTAACAGCTTAATGGGCCCTCCGAAGCACTAAAGTTTAGCCACTAAATGACCACAGATCACACATTCGACTCCCGACCATGCCCGACGATGTATTTCTTCGTATATCGGTTAAAATTTGCAAAAGTCGCAGAGCAGTGCGAGCTTCATTTAAAATTTCTTAAAGATTATTATTATAACACACATGAGCACCCGCATACAAATATCAGTTCAGATTTGTACCAGTTTGATGTATGCCTATCCCGCTAATATTTTGTTTATCCGAACAAAATTTAGAGGCGGTCTTAAGTAATAAATCACAAAACAGCCAAAATTAGTCGCTAATGAAGCAAGTATGCTACTAGGCACGAGTAATTGCCGGGAGCGCAGGCCGCGACAGGCGCTCGCCGAGCTTCCGGGCGCCTCCCGGGGTAGGCAGCCCTAAATAGTATTCGTTATTTAACCAGTAGTTTAATTGCACACGAAACGAAATATATCTGTCGAATTCTATTTCAATAAAATATTCAAGGAATTGAAGATAGATATAGACTCGTTTATGCCGAAATTTTCATTAAAAAAAAGCAAATTTACCATCTTAATGAGGCCGAGGTTTATATGTCTATAAAATTGTCTTTTCTTCAACAGAAAGTAAACACAGTTCTACTGTAAATGGTAAGGTAATCATCGCACATTAAGTTATTCAATAATTCTGGACTACTATACCTACGTAGACTGTGTGCGCGCCGCCGACGTAGCGCTAACCGCGGGGCGGAACTGGGAGCCGGTCCCCGATCTTCGTTTGAAAAACTAACTCAAAAAAGTGGCTATTTGTCGTTCACGTGGTTCTAGTTAATATAATAGGGAAGTGGATTTTTACAATCTCCGCTCCCCCGGGTGTAGCTTCAGTCATGTGTGCGGTGTGGAATGTTAGGCATTCCGGTGGGTGACTACTGCATAGCTTATAATTATTATCATCCTGTTACTGGTTAGGTCTGATCCCATTAAACGGTAGTAGAATTTCGTGGTTCAGCTCCGGAGACATCGCCGCCAAACATATTTCTATTTTACTATAGCCGTGTTTGAACGTTACTGAATGCTGGTTTAAAAAGTGTCGTAAGGGAGGAGCAGTACACGATGCTTTCCAACATCCTCCTGTATCCTATAATCCTCAGGAGCAGCGACTCGTATGTGGCTGACTTCAGATAGAGCTTCATACCCACCGGCGGCAGTGACTACTTGCCATATGGATTGTGCGGCCGTTTGCTATTTGTATGATATACAAACATTGTCGGCCACAGAGAAAACTGTCACTTACAGAGAAGAAACCCACACCCACTACTGGGCATACAGAGCACGTGCGAGTTGATAGACTTAACATAACTTGGAGAACACTATGGAGTCTTAAATAAGTCTCAAATATGTAGACTTCTCCACAATGTTTTCTTTCACCGATAAAAAAATGATAATATTAGCATGCATATGCCATCAGCACTTGGCTGCAGACTAAGCCAGTAGGCGGTGGATTAAACCAGTCTCCATTTGAGAAGAGACTCGTGCCGACCAGGGAAACAGTAACAGTTTGATGACGTCATGCGTAGGTGTACCTCGGGCTTCTTTAACCACCTGGCCTCCACCCTGGCAAGCATTACTGGACTGCCATTATCCATCACTGTTTATAATTTGCTAATGATATGTTTAAGTTTCATATAAGTGAACAGAACTCTAATGATAAAAACTATTGGAACAACAAGTTCTAACTTTTCGATTTATGATTTATGAATATTGTCAAACTTATCAATATTTGCGTATTAAATTATAGCCGTAGAATTAATCACGCCTAAAGAAAGACAGTTACTTTGAAATTTTATTTTGCCTGTCATTTTTGTTTTATCAAACTCAAATAAATAAGAATCAAATAGAATATGTATGGCAGAAATGCTTAGCTAAACGACATGACGACTGGACGCCACGACGTCGTGGATAAAAAAAGGCATTTAAAAAAAAAGGATTTTGAAATGTGCTATCTCTTTTCGTTTTTAT
>DWKL01001676.1:0-14131 GCA_018249415.1 Phareas burnsi | reverse complement strand
TACACATCTGAGAGTTCTTTGCAAAGTTCTCGAAGGTGCGTGAAGTCTATCAATCCGCACTTGGCCAGCGTGGTGGAATCTGGCCTAACCCTTCTCATTCTGAGAGGAGACCTGTGCCCAGCAGTGGAACATTAATGGGTCGATGATGATATGATATAAAAAAGAGAGTTCTTTTGATATCAGACTGCGACGTTATCAGATTTGACGAAACGTTAACATAACTATCGTATCGCCTCACATTCGCCTCGCAATCTGTTTGCACAAGCCACACGGCAACATGTCAAACGTTGACAAATAACTCGAAAAGGCGTCACATTCACACATTGCCATCATGGGCCGCTGACATGTGAAGGGGACTTCACACATTCGCCGAGACATGACAATAGCAGCCGAACACGACATGCGAATCACTTCTCGTTCAATCCTCGCGGCGTTACGGTACATTGTCGGGTTTTCTGACCCGTTTGAAGTGGATTTCGTTTCGTTTTGAAAAATGAAAATTAAACATGGCGAAATTGTTACGGATTGACGCACACAAGCTCTAGCCTTGCACGGCTCCTCATTTTCCACTTTCCTTTCCATATTTAGTTTTTAAGATGCCAATGGGTGCGGTGGCTGTTCCTACGCACATCATCAAATGAACGAAACTAGAATAAGCATTTGTATTCGTCGTGTACCATTAGAAGCGGTCTCGCCCGAGACGTGCAGTTAGTAGTCTCGGCGAATGTTTGGAGCGCCATTCAGAGGCGGTTTCACCAATGACATTCGGTTATATACCTCGGCGAATGTGTGAAGCACTCTTAACGGTCGCGCGGACGATATACGTCATTGTGAGATAATGACCTTCGAAGCCTCCAACAAATCGACTCCGCACCAAGGCCGGCGACGAGGAACCATTGCAATCTTTCAGCTTGTCAATGATGACAAGCCGCTGTCTTATTATGACATTGTATGAGATTTTGCGTGGAATATTTTTTACGCGACCACAACCTTGGACTTCGTTTGCCTTTGCATATGCCGCACCTGTCGCGTGGCCACTTCATTTGTAAACGCTTAATAATAGCTCGCTGGCTTAATTTATTTCAGATTTAAAATTTACTTTAATAACCTTTGTATGAATACCAATCAATGAAGGTATGATTGGTCTGCAGTCTTTTTTAATGTTTCCGGTGGGCACAGCATCTCTTTTCATAAATAGAGCATATTCCGCCATGCTGCTCCAATCAAAATTAGTGATCATTCGTGACTTTTCAAATCGCAAATAAGACTTCCAAAAGGTTAAACGAATTTCTGACATGAGGTCACTGATTCCAGTCCCGATGACGTTACTTGTTTTGTAGATCGCTTACGATCTGCACAAGCCGCGAAGCTATAAGCACTTCAAATGAATGTGAAGCGTTCATGAATCTTAAAAGTAGCAATTCGGAATCATTTAAAAATTTAAATCTAAATCAGTTTATGGTACGTGCAAAAAATATTATGAAGTTTTTTGCTTATTGTCGTTTCGACTCTCCGTATGAAACTTAAATTTCCATTCAAGAAAAATCTTTTAAGAATCCAGTTGTAATAGAAATATTTTGTAGTAATTTTTTTTCGAACTGTCAACACTGTCACGAAAAATCCGACGAATAATTCAAATAAGAGGACAGACAACCTTGTTTTAAACTTAAATCTCGAAGCGTCGTTCGAGCTCTGGCGCCGACGAAAACCGAAGGCTGCATTTGTCACAATAGCTGTCGATAAACCGACTACAATGCAGTTTAATGCGTTTTAAACGAACCGAAAAGACAAGTGGCCTGCATTTTGCATACTCGGAGATGCCAGATACCGTCATTAAAGCAACACGCGCGTCCTTGTTGACAAGTGATATTTCGTTGTGATTGTATCGTTGAAAAAAATTCGAATCGTAAATCATCGTCAACACATTATTGTACCACTGCTGGACACGGCTGGGAATGGAAAGGATTAGGCCATAGTTCGCCACGCTGGCCAAATACGAATTGGCAGACTTCACACACCATCGAAAAGTTTACAGAAAACTCTCTCTATAGGTTGCCTCGCGGTAAAGAAAATTTTCACCGTTAAAACAAGTGGTAATTAATTTATAATTTTTAAACGCACATAATTTTGAAAAATCTGACCTATATGCGCGATTCGAACCACGGACCTCACCAGAGAACCCGGAATATTACCACTAGGCTATCGCTGCATCTATAAATATATTATTGTAGATCAATTACATATTCTTTTGTTTGTTTTAATACTAATATTCTTTTTATATATATATGTCTACCACATACTCTCACCATTGGCCGGGGTAGATGGTAGAGAATGCCATTAGGCATTAAGTTTGCCCTTTGTAACCCTTAGTTTAAGGCATTTCAAAAATAATAAATAAATATTTAAAAACAAGTCGTAGCGAAATTAATGCACATTTAAATCTTTGATATAGATCATTATTTCGGATGTCTTTTGACATCTGTTATAAATTTCCAATACGCACGTAGCGTACGTACTTTGCCCAAAAAAACCTTTTTACACTAAAAACCTTAAGTGTATTAAGTGATATCACAACAATAATACTATGCCGACCTATAAATAAATTTAATTGAAACGCGGTTTTTCTGGAATATAATTAGGCCTTGCCTAATTTTATAGAAATATTTTCAGTACTTTAGGCGTGAGAAGGTAACAGACAGATAACGACTTATTTTGCACTAATTATAGGTCAGTTTTGTTTGCAGTTAGATATGGGTGTCTATATTTTGTTGATAAGACCCTGCGCTGCGCGTCTTGGGTCTACCGTTATCCGTTGACGAAACAAATGTAACATATTTACCGAATGCACGTTTGCATGCATGTTTGTTGAAGCACCGCGAATGGAATCGAAATGAGAATGTCTTGCTACTGTACCACGTGAAGGGGGGTATTCGTGTCGCTAGGGTTCCCTCTTTGTTCGGGCTTGTTCTCTAGGAGATGAGTGTACCCTCCTTCCTGTGACTGTTACAAATATATGATACGATAAATATATGACACGTAATATCATAATAATAATTAAACTATAATAATATAATGCACAAATATACAATCGGGGTCAATCACGCCGTTAAGTGGGTGACTAAAGACCCCAAGCTGCGCTTTGCGTCTACCATCGACTGTTGACGTAACCGATACAAGACGGACCGGAAACCGTTGTAAAGTCGTAACGCACGATCGGCTACAGCGGCCGCGTGTCGCAACCCGCCCTTCGCCTTGGCCGCAGTTTGACAATTCTTTTTATGCTACTAGAGTAACAAATAATCGTGTAGGCCACCCGATGTTAAATACTCATGCAGACCATGGACACCCATATCTATTCTTAAACAGGATAGAAGTACTATCCGAGGTCGTATGTAGAAGCGTCACTACTCCTGAGGACTAAGGTGGTCATCATTATCATCAACATCATCATCGTCATCATCATCATCATCGTCATTATCAACCCATTAATGTCCCATTGCTAGGCACGGGTTTCCTCTCAGGATGAGAAGAGTTGGTAGACTTCACACACCTTCGAGAACCTTACAGAGAACTCTCAGGTATGTAAGTTTCCTCAAGATGTTTTCCTTCACCGTTAAGACAAGTGATAATTAATTCTAATACGTCATACTATACATGACTGAAAAATCAAAAGTGCATGCAGAATTCGAACCCGGGACCCCCGTGTGAGAGACCGGAATCTTAACCACTATGCTGTCACTGTTCGTATGTATGCACTGTATGTAAGCAAATCGTATGTTATGTATGAATTTATCTATCACACCCAATCCATTCTGTCCTCCAGACCAAAACACAGTAGCGTAATGAAGCAGAAATAAAATATTTGATTTGAATTAATTTGATTTCGAACCTAAGTTAGTTTCAATAGAACTTGATATTGAACAGAACTACAAGTTATATTAAAACACTCTGTATCACCATAACATCAATTACCATAACTCACGTTACAGCCAGGAGTCATAACGGGAAGCCAGTACTAGTAAGTGAGGGGAGAGAGGGGCGAACTGGTACACCCGATCCACCATTGTTAGAGGCGTGAGAAAGAGGCCCGTAACGGACCGATGCCCAATTGACCCTGCAACGGTTAGCGGCTCGCAAATAACCACCTCTGGCTGTTTATCCGCCAATCCCACCGGAACACGGACAGACAATTGTTCTAAAATTTAATACGGTTCCTGTTCTGTAACCGACTCCGTTGCACATGTCCGTGGGCCACAGTAACCACTTGACATCAAGGGAGTTGCATGGGCATTAGTTATTTCTATTAGATAAATAAGTGTTTAGGGCCTTTTCAGTTCAAGAAGCCAGTGATGAGTAATGGAACAAAACTAAAAAAAAAAAAATGGGCAGTCATGGATACTGGCTATAGGAGTGAAAACTTAAAACCGTGAAATAAATATTTATTTTCGAATAAATTTAGTATCACAAATAAAAATTTAATAAACTGTACGTTAAAATTATTGACATTAGTTTGGATATATGTCCACTATTCCGCATTGGTGCAGCGTAGTGGAGTATGCTCTAGGTCGCCTTCAATAGTGACGCTCTCCGCAACTGCTAGACTAATGCTCTCTCTACCCGTGCCAAGCAGCGGGTCATTAAAAGTCAGTAGCCCTATAATAATAGCCATACACATTTTACAGTCGTACATACATATATTGTAAACATTAACATAGTTCGATGACGCGAACCCATAATATTTTCCTCAACCAAAAATAAATATTCACTTCAAAAACACACCCGTCTGTCTGTCCATTTAATGACAAATCACAAACGCATATAGTAAATCACCCGCCGATTGAAACGCGCTATCGGCGAACGCATTCCCATTCTAAGGCTAGATATTAATACATGAGATATTAATAAATGCACATACCGTTTTGTAAACGTCTAGATTATGTACCGCTTATATTGAACGAGCAATGCAATAACATTATATTGACACTTAGAGTATGAATAACACGAGTTATAGAGTGCTTATATTGGCTAAGTGTAGTAGCGAGCGTGGCTTAGTGAACTTGCATGTAATGAAAGCTAGCTTAATCCAGCACTGTGCCTTTGAGGGCTAAATCTGAACGCTTTGAGTGTCTGTCCCTTACCATACAATTTAGACCATAAATATATATTTTTTTACATGGTTGAAGAGAAACAAATGAGCATGCAGACCATCTGATGTTAAGTGGTCACTGCAGCCCATGGACACCCACATTGAACCTCAAACAAAACTGAAGTTCTGTCTGAGGTCGAACATAGATACGTACTACTCTTATGGACTAAAACGGACACTTCAGTGTAAGTGTGCCCGATAGCACACATAAAACACAATAACTGCTTCACGGCGGATCGTGACGGCAGCAGTGTTTACCCGGACGAACTTTAGCTCAAACAGGACTGAAGCCCTCTCAAAAGTCGTATGTACACGCGTCACTACTCCTAAGGACTGAGACGGCCGCCTCGCTTGTAAATGTACTTGTACACAATCTCGCCAACCGAAACGCAAGTATCGCTTCAGGCGATCTGTGAGCGCGACGGTGCTACGTTAGAGCTACAACGAATTAAGCGTACTCTATTATATTATTACTCCTAAGATACCCAAGTACCTACTACAAATCGACAAGGCGCGTGCTACGTACATAGTTGCGTATCGCAATACGAAATAAATAATTAACGACACAAGACAAGACGTTTCACAACGCATTGGCCACGTGTTAATAATAAGCTAAACTTTGATTACTCTGCGCAGATGCTGTAGATCTGTTTGCGATTTTGCGACTGCGCTGCAGTTGTCCCGCATACCGTATGTGTCAGTTCACAGGCATTCAATTGTTCGTAAATGATGAATTTAGATTTCCGTTCTGGGTCTGGGTGTTTCTGTACTTGTCTTTGTGTATATCCAAGACAGCCACCACTGTGGAGGTTCGAGTATAGATAGCGTTTAATTATTATTAAAACTTTCTTAGGCACTCAATTGTTCGTATTCATAAAGTTGGAGCGTAGTGCAGAGCAAAGCGGCCCATAGCCCAGTGGTTAGATTCCGGTTTCTCAACCTGGGAAAGCGCGGTTCCCTAACTTTTCGAAGTTATGTGCGTATAAGAAATCAATTACCACTAGTTTTAACACAAAGGAAAACGTCGTGTGGAAATCTATGTACCTGAGAGTTCTCCGCACATCTCCAACCGAAAATACAGAAAATATTTCACGGCGGATTATGAGGGCGGACGGTGGTACTTCTCCGGACGAACTATAGTTCCTTCGTTTTTTCCCGAGAAGCAGCAAGACTAGTGAAGTCTTTACGGCCATTGGTGAAGTTTAGACGTCAAACGTTAGAAACATTTTAGACATGTAAGTATCCTCACTTTGCCGCCTCAAGTAGCCGCCTTTGACGGTAAAATGGTTTCTTAGACCATCATAGAAACTTTGTTGGATTATTGTTAAGGAAATATATTTTTTTCTTGTTGTATACTAATATACCAGGAAAGATAAAAAAAAACGAAAAACATTTCCGAGAATTAATCAGCTGAGTAGCATTGAGTAACTGTTATATTAATTCTGATGTATTGAGTCTAATTGACACTAATTGTTTTCCTGTAATAACAAGATTGACGACCCGCGTGGCGCAGTGGTAACCATACCGGTATGACACGCAGAAGAATCCCGGTTCGATTCCCAGCCGGGTAGACATCTAAATGATCAATTTGAATTCTTGTTTTCGATCGGGGTATTTGTGTACTCGTCTTTGTATTTGTCCATGGCTCCCACGACACAGGTATACCTAGTGTTAAGTAGTCACTGCAGCCCATGGACACCAACATCTAAACTCAAACAAAACTGAAGTTCTAACTGTGGTCGTACGTAGATGCGTCGCTATTCTTGAGGACTAAGATGGTCTCCTCGCTGTAAGTGTGCCCGACAACCGCATCTCACCAACCAAAACACAAATACCCAGGATGAATTATGTTTCTATCACCTATAGATATAATAGCTCCATCCTACTACCTATCAATCCTCTTTTATGTCCCACTACTGGGCACGGATCGCTTCCCACAAGTGGGAAAAGCCTAAAGGATACTCCACCACTCTACTCTAATACGGATTGGTGAAGATATCAATATAATATACTTATATTATATAATATATAATACCACCTGTAAAAGCAATATTTTAATCTACAAAACAATGATCGTCAACATTGGGAAAGACCGTCTTTCAACATTTAATTTTGATAACGACGAAGACGAACCGAGAAACGATCTCCTGATGAAATCTCCTTTTAATAAACAAATCGATTTGAGTGTGTCTCAACTGTACTACGTTGCTATAATACCTTGGACAAAATTCCTACGGCACTCATGAAAAAATGGAAAGCTCTTCGCACGGACGGACATCTGAAACACATCGATATGGGTAGCATTTTCGCCTATCCGATATCGGAACTAGAGGCCCGATCGCAATAAATCACTCCTGAATCTCCTGACGTTGCTCGGAGCGCGGTCGGTGTATAAACATCTAAATGACACGCGGAGTGATGACGTAGCTACCGCGCAGATCGAACTGCGGTCAATCATATCAAGTGTTTAACTTAAAGCGGTGTAACGTAGATTTTCTAAATTAAAAAAGGTTTGTAGTACAAACCGAACCGCAGTTGCAGCCTAGTAGTAAAATTTTGGTTCACGCCGAGAGCCCGGGGTTCGAATCTCAAGCACGAACCTCTGATTTTTCAAACTTATGCGCGTGTTGGTAATAAACGTTTTAACGTTTCCTACACTCATAGCCTCGGAATAGGACACCCTATAGCGAGGGCCCATGGACACATGCAGAAACGAGTACACATACATCCAGATCCAGACAGAAATCTAAATTCATCATTTAGATATCTGCCTGGTCGGGTATCGAACGCGGAACTCTATCCGTGTCAGACAGGTATGCTTACCAGTACGCCACGCGGGTCGTCAGTAGCTCGGTTTACCAATGAACGAAAACGTGACAAAACTTATGTATCTAAATGTTCTCCGTGATATTCTCAAAAAAATCTGAAGTCTCCCAATCCGCACTAGGCCAACATGGTGGATTTTGGCCCATCCCACCTCATTCTGAGAGGTCAGCCGTCAGATCAGCTCAGTAGTGTCGGATATCAAACTACTGGCAACACACTGATCTGCTGAAATGGCTTTACGATGCTGCAACAATGTATTACAAAATCCAGAACGCCCAATGAAGCCCCTATCTATCGTATGTTCCATCTCCAGAGTTAGCAAGGCGTGTGCGGTCGTAAGCAGGTAGCAGTGCAAAGCTACATATGACGTATGTATGTATGTATGTGCTTGGGCGTCAGTGACCACTTACTATTGAACTGGTAGCTCGTTTGCTACTTTTATAAAAAAAAGGTTTTTTTCCGGGAACGTTCATCCCGTCGTCTTCTTATTCGATACACTCTTGTCAGTGTGGTAGTGGTAATATTTCTGACACTGTGGCACGCTTTATAATAGAACGTCACTCTACTCCGATTCCCGTCCTCCTGGTACACTAATGTAGGGACTTCCAGGGGACGTCCAAACAATGCGAACCTCGCGCGTCCGCGTGGTCTGCGAAGGACGCGTGGTCTGATTCCCTCTTGATCGGCTCCGATAATACAATCTCTAAAGCTTGTATTTTGTACCACCGCGCCCGATACTCCGACGTCGCGCGCTCGTCTCGCCGGCGCCTGCGTCGCTCATACAATATTAATGATCGACCGACGCCGATTAGTGCTCGCCATCGGATCAATTAAATACCTATCCCGCTTAGAAGATACAAACGTTGCTTAAAAGAAGCAAATGCACACTGAATATGCTTCCAAATTCATTTTCCAGTGCTAGGCCTGCTGGAAGAAATTTCAGTTTGAAATAAGTGGGTTCTTTGTATATTTTTTTAGTTTTAAGATTTAAATGTAAATTAATTGTTAAATAAAATAAACGTTCGATCTGATGTGACCATTACTAAAAACTACCTAATACACATGTTTTACTGGGTAGTTTTTAGTAATTTTTCTGATAGGTGGGAGGCTATAGTTCGTCCGGGGAAGTACCACCGCCCTCATAATCATTCGGTTGGAGAGGTGCGGTTGCCGGGTATACTTACAGCGATCCGACAATCCTCAATACTAACTGAAGAGTAGTGACGTATCACGCACGACCTCAGACAGAACAGTTCTATTTGAGGTTAGATATGGATGTCTATGGGCTGCGGTGACCACTTTATATCAGGTTGCCTGCACGCTTGTTTGCTACTCTCCAAAATAAAAAATAAATCGATAATTTGATTTTTCCAAGTCTGACTTATTAGGAACTAATTAGAAATTACTACTTATTTTCAAATAATATTCATATCGTAGGGATGTATCGAGCGATAACTTAACAAAACGCCGTCAACTATCTACCAACCCGCACTTGGCCAGTCTCAGTAACGACCAAGCAAATTACGATGGATAACAGTCGTTAGGCCCTGTCGGAGGCCTTATGGGCGGCTTGATAATATCCGTCATGGGTTGACGTATCTCCACCAATTGTCATCGTATCTCTACCAATCCGCTTTGGAGCAGCGTGGTAAAGTATGCCCCAGACTTCCCTCGGTTGTGGAGAAAGATCTGTACCCAGCAGTGGGACATAAAAATGTTTGCGACTAAACATTGCTGTAACATTTGCGTATAAATCGTTTGAATCAAAGTCGAATTACGTCCCATAGAGATACCGTACAACCAAAAGCAAAAAAAAAAACCAAACAACGTAACGGGTTCTCTTATACTTTCATACAGGCCCGATATCTAAATGAACAAACGAACAAAAAGTAATCGATATACAAAAACATACAAGCTTACAACAAGAAATCAGCATTTTAATCGTTAGCCAGTTGTTCTCAAACTACGACATATAATAACGGCCGAGCCATGCGATGTGCAATAAAGTTGATTATCGTCTTAGGTCTATCAATACAGTCGTTTATAGCTTTATGGTCAAATTGAAATTATTGAACATGGCTTGTCATAAATATTTTATTATAAATACAATTTATTTAACTAATATATGATTAAGCTAAACGTGTTTCTGATTTTTCGAATTTGTGAGCGTAATAAAAAATAATTATCAGTTGCTTTAACAGTATAGGAAAACATACTGAGAATACTGTGAGTTCTCTTTAAAATTCTCGAAGGTGCTTGAAGTCTACCAATCCGCACTTGGCTAACGTGGTGGCCTAGGCCCTGACCCTTCTTATTCTGAAAGGAGACCAGAGCTCACCAGTGGGACCGTAATGGGTTGACAATGATATGCATAATAGACCCCGTAACAGATTGCCGATGCTATGCATAATAACCGTATAAAGGACAAAAGTTTGAGCACCGCCGCCTCGGCTGAAATCGCCGCGGCAGGTCCGCTTCCCGGCGAGCCAGGGGCGCGCATAAATCGACTGACGGGAGCGTAAAGAGTGCAAACGTCGAACGGGATCGCGCGATTACGACACGCTACGCCAAATTTGCGAGTGTTTATTTGGCAAATGACTAAGGTTTGTCGTCCACTGCAATATTGAATTATTGATATTATATTGAAGTATTTTATTTAAATACATATGAGTTTTTCTTAGAGGGAACTTTAGGAACGATTTTTTTTTAAACAATCCCGGTTGTTTACTGTAACTGTCGATAGCCTTGTCTTTAGCATGCCCACTCGCATATGGAAGTCGTCACAGCGACACTATTGAGTTTGTTTATGGCAAAAATAACTATTAATATTATTTTACAAAATAGATCACTACAGATAATATTAAAGTTAACGATTGACTTGTGGATATATGAGTAAAAATATTTTTGTAACTATATATAGAATATCGTTACTAAAATTAAGAAAAACTCGTAAAAATAACAGTACCGAATTCGAAGCATTTTTCATAAAGGATATCATCCACTGTGCAATATCGCACGACCATCGCCTATCATCCACTGTGCAATGGTCAGCGTGATCACCGGCGTGGTTTACGTTCATTACATCAAACGCATGCCGCATTCGCATCTGGCACGTGTTTTTTTTGCATCAAGTATCCATAACGGTCGTGAACCCGGGACCGTCGAGTTCGACGGGTCAACGCACTCGAATATAATCACTCTTCAGACGGCGAAAAAAGTTCCGGATGAAATTTCACACCGACGAGATTTTGATAGTCGAGTTAATGAGCGTGTAAACGGCCTAAGCACCGCGCACACGCACATCTACAAAAGCGGATATATATATACTCACATATGCGTTTGGGAACTATCCATAGCAAATTAACAAGATACTTACTTTTACATAATTTACGTACAAAGTTACTACCACAACTCAAAGCTTACGAACTACATGTAAACCGATACCTACATACCGTCAAAATGCTGTATGTATTTATTACTTGCAAGAAAGAAAAAAATAATAATTTTAATACCATCTTAATATAATCTACATCGATACATTTTGTCATCGAAATACTTCACACACGACTAGTTAACGCCCTGATAAATATTTCCCATATTTTCACGAGTATCTTTTTAATATTTATTTACGTAATACAAGGAACTCCTGCGCAACTATGCGTTGTCTGTCACTGTTGAGCTATAGCTCTATCAAGCAGAATAACATTTTTATTATTTACTTACAAAAACAAAAATCAATATAAACTTTTTTTAATGGTTGAACTACTCTTCAAACATTAATAAGTTATTGTTTTTTGTTGCAAACGAGCGTGCCGGCCACCTCATGTTATGTGATCACTGCAGCCCATAGCCACCGACATGTAACCTTAAATAGGACTGAATGAGGTCATAGGCAGGTGCGTTACAACTCCTAGGACTAAGACCGTTGTCTCGTTGTAAGTGTGACTGGCAACCACACCTTTCCATGAAGCATTAGAATTGCTTGACGGCTGATCATGAGAGCGGCGGCATCACGTCCCCAGACGGAGCTGTTCTACCACCTACTAATTTATACACACCATACTTACAAATACATACACAGAGGACAAATTTATATCATCATCATCATCAAATATATGGATATATGCACAAAGCAGTCAAGCGTGAACTTTAAATAATTAAAGTGGCAACCGAGCACGGGGAGACCGACAGGCACCGTCACGCCGATGGCAGCGCACAACGGCATTATGTAATCACTAATCTTCAATTTCAGACGCGGCCACGGACGAAGCTACTAAACAGACTCATAAACATTAATTATTTCTTGTAACAATACCGTTAGAAATCATGAAAAATTCTTAATTATTCGTAAACAGTATTAGTTAACACAAAGATTGTTGTTGATATGCAGTGCTCGTCATGTAAATTAAGAAAAATAAGAAACTAAAGCTAAACGTGATGCGTCCCGGTGGTACCGAGTCTCCTAACCTCGTGTTAGAACGGAATGGTGGCCGCCGTGTCACGCAGGTTGTCTCGGTCTTACAATATAATTATTCTTTACTCTTTTATAATAATTTATTCACTCATGGCAACAGTGTTAAACGCTACTGTGTTATATTGAAGTGTACTGTGAGGGAGAGACCCTTACACGAGACATGCCAACTTATGCGGTGTTGCTCTCGTGGACTAAGTTGGAACGCGTTGACCAAATTAAAACACCGCTGTTATAAACTATAAATATAATGTATACAAACAAATTTGTATACGTGTGTTTACATAAGATCTATTTGTCTAATGCAATAAAAGAAATTGTCTTGTATTAGGAGTCTATTTGGTTCCTTTGTCCAAGGACGCTGCCTACCCATTGTTTACAATAGGCTCTGCGATCACGAGGCGATTAATGAGCAGCACATCAAGCGTAAATTGTTTTAGAAAAAATTGACTAACGAAACATTGTTAACTATTTCAATTAGGAGCATCTGATGAGGAAATCGAAATTCACTTTCAAAATAATCTATTTTTAGTTCAATTATCTATTCAAATTGTTGCAATGAATTGTTTTTCGTTCTGTCGGTTGTCTAAGCACAAGAAATAATTAGTCGATTAGTTTTAGCTCCAAACCTATATTTGTACTTCTTGACGACCTTCGTAGCGTTCCTGGTCCGATTCCCGATCAAGGAGACATTTAAATGATGAATTGAGATTTCTGTTATGGATCAGGGTGTTTGAGTTCTCGTCTTTGTATGTATACCCGGCACACGACACAGGGTCCAAGTGTGGAGCTAGAAAGCATTTAAATCATTTCTATAAGTAGTTCTAGTAGTAATAATCCAGTAAGTACTTACGATATATACACGACGCATATATGTGTTGAGATGGTAACATATACGGCTGTCGAAATATAAGACCCACTTAACGAAAATCAATAAATGCCCATTACCAATCAACCAATCACAATTTCAATAGTTCCAAATTCAAAATTGCCCATCAGTCTGTCGGATGTCTGGACATAGAATTTTATTTTAAAAACTTACATTCGATGCACAGATTTAAATATCAGCCAGACAAAAAAGGAATGGAATTGTGAAGCTCAGAAAAGCCGCATTTTCGGTTATTTGTGTCACAAATTCGAAAGACGAATTGCGAGAACTGTTTCTCGTGGAATGTCATTAGCGCCAGATGCGACGAGTCACCTGCCGACGAGACGCGGTCTCCGACGAGTGAAATGTTAGCGTTAAACATTTGCGTACGGATTGTGGACTTTCGTCGTTCGTGGAATGCGCCCTTTCGGAGTTATTTCGAGAATTCGTGGTAACGCTGCACGTGTGCTCTTGTGTTCTTCCGGTTTGTTTGTTAAACATACGGTTTCGGGTCGCGCCGAGCGTGCATTGTTACGATCGAAATCGTTTTTGTCAGTAAACAATTAAGTGTATTTATACTTTTTAAATTCTACGTAACTGTCATTGTTTTTTATGTTTTAAGGGTAGCAAACGAGCGTGCAGGCCACCTGATGTTAGTGGTCACAGCAGCCCATGGACACAGATCTAACCTTGAATAGAACTGAAGTTCTATTTGAGGCCGTAGATAGATGTGTTACTATTTTTTTTTTATGTTTTTAAAGTAGCAAACGAGCATGCAGGCCACCTGATGTTAAGTGGTCACCACAGCCCATGGACACCC
>DWKL01001675.1:0-14134 GCA_018249415.1 Phareas burnsi | reverse complement strand
CGCACCTCTCCAACCGAAACACAACTGCTTCACGGCGGATTATGAGGGCGGCGGTGGTACTTCCCCAGACGAACGATGGTTCCACCACCTTTGAAAAGAAGGTCTCTCAGAATTAGAATGATTTAGAATCCAATGTCTACACCGAGTTCGTCAAGAGTAGATTGGTAGACTTCACACACCTTTGAGAATATTACCCAGAACTCTTAGGGATATAGGTTTCTTCACAATGTCCCTTCACTGTTAGAGCAAATGATAATTGATTTCTAATACCCAGTTAAGTTCAAAAAATCAGAGGTCATATGGCTCAAACCGTGGCCCTTCAGGCAGTCCAGTAAGGCCTAACATACCAGCAGGCCGGGATTGATTTTAAAATGAATGAAAAAACATTAAATAAATAAATATTTTCACACATGTTGATCGCAGATTGTTGTAATAAATAACACATTGTCAACACTAGGATTATCTGTGTTGTGAGCAGTTATAGTCTAGTTGTTAAGATTCCGGCCTCTCGCTCTGAGTGTCCGGGGTTCGAACCCCGAACGCACCTCTAATTTTTCGAAGTTATGCTTTAACGGTGAAGGAAAACATCGTGAGGAAACCTACGCATCTGAGAGTTCTTGTTAAGTTCTTGAAGGTGTGTGGAGTCTACCAATCCACACCTGGCAAGCGTGGCGGACTATGGCCTAACCCCTGCCCATTCTGAGAGGAGACCCGTGCCCAACAGTGGGACATTAATGGGTCGATGATGAGCGCCAAAGACACACATAAAGAGGCTGGGTGCTCAAGTACTCGATAAGCATCCAAATCCAAAACAAAAATCGAAAGTTGGCATATTATTATTTGCTTGGCCGTGGACCGACGTCGAAGTATGTTTCAATATATATAGATGGATAATTAAGATAACGTAATATAATTATTGACTTCCCTAGTTGGTAACTCCGACATAACGTTTAATTTATTTATAATTAAATTAACATAAAAAAATGTATATATGTTAAATAGACAATGAATTTATTTACTACATCGAACAATCAAGTAACGTGTGAAGACGGCCAAAATAATACAACGTGAGAAATTCAGAAATGTTACCATCGTTAAAAAACAATAGTGAAAACCAGACAAATTCGACTCACTTACGTACTCTTTTCACGGATGTGTCAATTTGTAACTAGATTGAGAATAAAATTCAAATATTCAAATTGTTGTTTAAACGTTACATTAAGTTTTACTATGCTGTATGCGATCAATGTGTATATATGAAGGTCAATATATACTTTCAAACATTGAGTTTGATTTTTTTTCTAAAGTACATTTGAAAAATTATCCGAGCTAAAAGAGCGTTAAACCATAAAGAGCAACAATGGCGCGCAGTTGTTGTTTAGCCGCGCTACAAATCAGACGTCAATAAAGCCGTCCAGCGTGGTAAAATTATACAAAAAAAATTGGAGATTTGGGTTTAAGTGTCACGAAGTCAACTTACCTTGGTGATGCTTAGTTTTGGGCCCAAACTCGTTCTTTTAACCCTTGCATGCGCATGACTGTGTCCTGTGTGGATTGCACGAAAATGAACATCGTAAAATACAAGATTATTTATATACGCATTCACAGTTTAGTGTAAAAATAAATTGTAATGACGTATTTAAAGTTAGTTTAAAAATAAACTGTGCTAACGTACTTAAAATTTAACTTAAAAATATAATTTAATGCACGGAAATTATTAGTATGGTTTGTTGTTTTATTTTTAGTTCTGTTTGTCTTTTTGTTTACTTCTATCGGCAATATTTTTGACTATCTGAGAGTATCTTAACGAAATAAGAGAGTGATTGCATATAATTATAAATATACCTACGTTTGGTATTGTGACGACTATCTATTTCATGAGTGTAAAAGGAGTAGTCTGTGGCAATTGGAGATTTATAGTTTTGTTAGTTTTTCACATACATCTGCTTGAAGTTTACACTTCTAAAAATGATGAGAGTGAATTTATTTGACACGACGCGCACCATGTTGCGGATATCACAAGCATCTTATCAGCTTGTTTTTAAATTCAATGGACCTAAGTTGGTCTTTAGCATTCCCTCTATCATTTAAGAAGATTATTATTTTCTTCACGATTAGAAGTTATTATACTTAAGTAGTTCGTGTTAACTTAAAGCGGACGTAGAATATACCCCAGCGAAACTATAAGAAGACTGTCGAATGGCCACTGGTTACTCCTTTTATGATAACAAAGTAGAGGATTGTTGTTATATCATATGTGGCTATATTCATAATTATAGACAACCACACTTAATATTTGTTAAGCTACCCTCCTCCTATCGCTTAACATCTTAATCTAAAGTGCCAGCCAATAATAACATTCGCAAGTAACGTATACATACTATTCCTGTATTATTTTGTTGAATTAAAATATTATTTATTTAAAATATTAGTTATTTTTAAATATTTGATGTCGTAAATTATTTAACTAGTTTCAAATTTATTTCGATGTGTAAAATAATAATTTGTTATGAACAACAAAAAATGTATGAGTTTTTACGTGCATACATAAGTACACAAACGGTTTTTTATCATTGAATTGCAGTTAAACTTTATCACCTTTTGGGCGACTTGAAACCATCCAACAGGGATTTTTTTTATGTTCGATAAGTAGCAAACGAGCTTGCACGCCACCTGATGTTAAGTGATCACTGCAGCCCACGGACACCCACATTTAAACTCAAACTAAACTGAAGTTCTGCCTGAGGTCGTACATAGATGCGTCACTACTCCTGACGACTAAGGTGGTCGCCTCGCTGTAAGTGTGTCCGGCAACCGCACCTCTCCAACCGAAACACAAGCATTGCTTTACGGCGGACTTTGAGGGCAGCAGTGGTACTTCCCGGATGAACTAAAGCTCTATCACCTATCGTTGCCCACGAACTTCCACCATCCGCATTGGAACACCATAGTGGAGTATCCAGCCTTCCTCCCGGCGTGGGAAGAGATGCGTTCCCAGCAGTGGAACATAAGTAAGTTGCTTTCAAGAGCAGTAACAAATGTCTAATCACCCTAAATTAGAGGTCCTGTGCATAAGAAATCATCAAAATACAAACGCTACAAACGCTTTCCACACTCATAGCCTACTAGGATATCCTGTGTTGTTAGTACCATGGACACATACAAAGACGAGTACACAGATACCCAGACCCAGAACGGGAGTCTAAATTCATCATTTGAATATTTCCCTTTCTCACGAATATTCTCGATCAATACAACTCAATCACCACCCAGTACCTCTGAAAGTTGTATATTAATTCGTAACTGGTAAACACAAATTGTGTAATCAGGCCGCGGCGAGCGGTGCCTTGAACTTGTGCGGTTTGCAATGTCAGGGTTTATAAACTCGTTTCGTGGCTGCTCGCGAGTGGACAATAATGCTAGTTATGTTCCGTTTTTATTCATTATTTTTGAAACGTGTCAAGCACAAGGTTTAATACCTAATGACGTTCTCTACTAATCTATGCACCCCACGGACACGTACGTTTAGCCTCGAACAAAACTGAAGTTATGTCTGAGGTCGTACGTAGATGCGTCACTATTCCTGAGGAGATAGTCGCTGCGCTGTAAGTGTGCCCGGCAACCGCAACTCTCCAACCGAAACATAATTCGTTCATGGCAGATTATGAGGACGGCGGAGGTACTTCCCTGGACGAACGTTCCACCAATGATCAAATATGTGGCAGACATCCTCTATCTACTGAGCATCACTATGAATATGTATTAAATACATTAGAATATGTATGCATGATAGTTTTTTTGTAATAGACCAGGGGTTCCCAAAGCGTACGCCGCGCCGCCTTCGGGCGCCATAGAGAGTGAACAGGGGCGCCATGAGTTTTATCTTTGAAACAAGAACAAACAACATGGCAAAAGTCTTGTCAATGAATACATCGTGAACCTCAGATTGCGGTTGTTTTAATTTTCGTGCCTCCCTACTGTCATTGCACCATATCCCGGTCAGGTAGGGCGCCGGGGCAAAATGCTAAACTTGTTAGTGCACCGTGAAATTAAAAAGTTTGAGAACCCCTGTGATGTGAATAGGCGATAAATATAAAATATTTAGTACATAACAATTTCAGATAAGATTATTCTCTTGTTTCATACTCTTTTAAAGCTAATTTGTCAGTAGTTAAGTTTTAATTATAGAAATTACTTTTTATCATAAATGTAATTCGTAAATATTAATTCAAGACGTTGATATTAAATTGTCGGTTAACGTAAATATACAGAAGGTAGGTTGAGTCACTCTGACGTGGGTCGATTCTGAGTAACCGTTTAACCAGGGAATACCTACCGACCACGGAAATGTACTGTTTATTAGTATATAAAATTTGCATATCTTTACTAGTATAATAAAACTGGAGTTTGTTTGTTTGTTTCAAGTCCCCAATCTCCGGAAGTACGAGTCTGATTTGAAAAAATCTTTTCGAATTAGATAGGCAAGTTATTGAGGAAAGTTTTAGGTAGTATAACATAAAACTACAATACTTATGAGCGGAATAATTAGCATGCGAAGTTTAGGCATTAAGTATGGGAAATGAGACCAAATACACAGGCGGGCGGGCGGTGTGGCCGATGGTTTTATTCATGCGACCGCAGTCGCGGGCGGCAGCTAGTTAAATATACCTATACCTATATATTAAAATAACTTGTCCACCTCGAAATTATTCGGCGAATTTAGGTAGGTATATCCATTGCGGTAAACGCGTTTGGGTCTAAAACAAAATAAAAAATACGCTTGCATTTGATAGAAAGTTTGTATTTTTTAACGTTTTTAAATAAATGAGATTCTGTTTTCTACCGTTAAATATTTGTGTGTGTATGTGTGTCTGCGAGCTACTTGACAAATACTCTACATAGATGATTTTTTCGTTAGAAAGTGTCGTGTTCTGGGAAATAATGTTAACCTAGTTTTACCTGTTGTTCTTAAAGATTAGCTTGTTGTCGTTTAAAAATAATTTTGTAAAGAATCTACTAATAAGAATCTTCCACCCAACACTGTCCCACTGTTAGCCATGGGTCTTCTCTAAGAATGAGAAGGGTTGGGCCATAGCCCACCATGCTGGTCAAATGCGGATTGGGAGACTTTAAACACGTTCAAGAACCTTAGAAAACTCTAGATATGCATGTTTCCTCACAATATCTTTTAGTACGTTAAACGTAACTTCAACAAATTGTATGCACACACACCGGACACACATACAGCGAAACGACCATCTTAGTCCTCAGGCGTAATGACGCATATACGACCTTAGATAGGACTTAAGTTTTGTTTGAGATTAGATGTGCATGGATGTCCATGGGTTGCAAAGACCACTTGACAGGTGACTTGAAAGATTGTTTACCACCCTTTTATACTATTTCTACTATTGTACACTGTAATGATTTCCATGATTTAAAAACAATTTATCATTGTTTAAATAGTCAGACAATTGATCGGAAACTAAACGGTTCTCATTTGATTAATAATTATCATATTGACTTAAATATAATTACCATTTATCATTTGAAGATCAATTGTTTTATTTCCTATAGTTGAGAAACGGAAGGAATATCATGAGTAACTGTTAACTTTACATTGTTCATTTATTTATTAATTTTATGTTCAAAATTTATTTCACACACGAATAACACAGGAAGAGAAGTGATAACCTAGTGGTAAAATACCGGCCTCACGCCGAGAGTTCGGGTTTCACATCCGCACACTTCGGATTTGAAGTTATGTGCGTATTAAAAATTAATTATCCCTCGCTTTAACGGTGAAGGAAAACATCGTGAAACTTACACATCTCACAGTTCTCTGTGAAGTTCTCAAAAGTGGATGAAGTGTACCAATACGCACTTGGCCGGCGTAGTAGTATAGCTTAGTAATATGTAACGACATTATAGCTCAACGACGGCAGAGCACCTCTCCAACCGAAACAAGAAGCTTCACGGTGGATTATGAGGACGGTGGTACCTTCCTGACAATTATAGTTCTACCACCTATAAAATGGCTCGTTACAGCATGTTGAATTTTGTTGTTGTTGAATGTTAAATGTTGTTCACGAATCTCAGTGATCATGTAATATGTAATTTCAAGAGATGGTAGAACTATAGTTCATCCGGGGAAGTACCACCGCCGCCCTCATAATCCACCGTAAAGCAATTGTTGTTTCGGTTGGAGAGGTGCGGTTGCCGGGTACACTTACATCGAGGCGACCATCAGTCCTCAGAAGTATCGACGCATCTATGTACGACCTCAGGCAAACTTCAGTTTTGGTTGAGGTTAAATGTAGGTGTCTATGGGCTGCAGCGACCACTTTACATCAGGTGGCCTACACGCTCGCTCGCTACTCTTCGAACATAAAAAAAATGAACATTTTTATGTAGACATCTTATATGTACCCGGTAAATAACATTTGACAGTGGAATGATCGTAACAGGTTTGTAAACCAGTTATTGAATAAACACTGTAAACCTACCTTATATGATGGGACATATTACATATTTATTTTATATGCAAGAAGAATAAACGTGCGTGCAGGCCACCTGATGTTAAGTGGCCACTGCGACCCATGGACACCCACATGTCGTTTCCACGGATCAATGGTAATTAAAGATGCAAGTTGAAATTACAATTTAGGCGGAATCTAAGAAACGAAAAATCAGAGCTTGCGGTGGGCGCGGTGGCTCGCATTAAGTGTTCTGCCGTCTCTTTCGCGCCGACCCGAACCACTGCGCGCGCCCCTCGCACTCTCTTAAATGTATCATTTAACCTCAAACAGGACTGATGATCTGTCTGAGGTCGTACGTGGATGCATCACTATTCCTGAGGACTAAATTGGTTGATTTGCTGTGCGTCTTATGACATAAAAAAAGTAACCGTATCTTGCCATTAAATATTCAAACACTTTTATGCGGTCACTAATTTGGGATTTCGCGCACGTATGTATCCAATGACACGACAATGATTCCATGACTATAACCAAAGATTCTCACAAAGATTGTTTACAATAATTGGAGATTTTGAATATTAAGATATGATTTATAATTCTCGTATACATTAATATTAAAATAATGAGACGCAGGTGATTTATAATAATTATTATCGATATGTTTGTTTAATAGTACTCATGTTTATAAAACTTGAAAACATCAATTTGTTTCATCTGTACATATAGTAAAACTAACTACGTTTATGTACTTGGAAAATATTCGAGAAAAACTATTATTATGACTTTTTATTGCCGTTATAGAATCCAACAATGTTTCTTTGTCTGTTTGTGTTTTTGTGTGTGCATTTGCGCGCGCTAATATCAGAAACGCTCAACCGCTGTGGATGCTGTTTTCACTGAGGTATTGTGGTAAGGGTTGGGCTAAATTTAGTGTGTGTTTTATTTTCAATTATTTAAGAAATAAATAATCGCGTCAAACATTTTTTTGATATATGTAATACTGTTTAGTCAGATGTTACAAAATATGGCATAAAAATATATTTAAATAATTATTGTTTATTTATTTTAACATCCGGAAGTATCAAAGGTCGTATGGTTCACCTGTTACTGAGTGGCAGTTACGTCGGAGTGGCCACTGGTGTAAGGAACGACGACAAGCGACCTTCAAATACTGTTAGAATAAGATATATAGGAATGTATTTTGTTTGTAAATGACATTGATAATAATTTTGAAAAAAACGAGCGTGCAGGCTAACTGACATTAAGTGGTCACTGCAGCCCGAGGACCCCATAATACTATGAACGTGATTGTGATAATTTATCCCGGGGAATAACCGCCGCCGGCCTCGTGATCCGTCGTGAAGCAGTTGTGTTTCCGTTGGAGAGATGCGGTTGCCGGAAACATAGCGAGGCGACCATCTTAGTTCTCAGTAGTGTCATATCTATGTACGATCTTAGACAGAATTTGCGTGTCTCTGCGTGACAGACCGGTATGGTAACCGCTGCGCCACCCGGGTAGTCCCCTCCAATCGATACAACAGCTTCACGGCGATATGTTTGGAAGGAGGAAATATAAGTAAATAATACTAAACTATATATATAATTAAATACTGTGTTGGGTTATAACTAAATATTACTAAATGTGTAAAAGCGAAAGTATAAGGAAAATACAGTTAACTAATATTACACAATAATTTATTATATGATACAGAATAATATTATAATAAATAGGACTTTAAACTCTACTACGTTTAGAACGGTCGTTTCTCTTGATTCCATTCTTAAAAGTTACTTAATAGGTAGTAGAACTATAGTTCGTTCGGGGAAGTACCACCGCTGCCCTTGTGATCCGCTGTGGAGCAATTGTCTTTCGGTTGGAGAGGTGCGGTTATCGGGCACACTCATAGCGAGGCGACCGTTTCAGTCCTATAGTATAGGAGAAGTGACGCATCTATGTACGACCTCAGATAGAACTTCAGTCCTGTTTGAGTTTAGACATCAGCCGGCCGCCATGCTGCTTTGCTACTCTTCTAACATAAAAAAGAACAAACGAACATTCAGTCCACCTGATGATTACTGCCGCCTATGGATATCTGTAATAAACCAATAGGACCTTAGGTCTACCACAGATACATTGTTGACCGTTGATCCTTGAGGCCGGAGTTGTATTGCCTTTTTGTTAGTCTCTCTCTTGGTAGAAAAAACAAAGAGGTAGAACTTAAAGCTGACAACTCATTCAATCAATCAAACAATTAAACCAATCGATCATTTTATTTGCACGCATATAGGTATAGGAAAATTTCACAATAATATTGATCTCCATACCTACAACCGCATCTTCCCAACCGAAACAGAAGAAGCTTCACGGCGGATTATGCCCTCACAACCTTGTGGTACCTCCTCAGAAAACTATAGATCTACCACCTATGTTTTATAAACTATTTATACATTATAACTACAGCGTTAAACGCCGCTATGTTATGCTTTGAAGGGAAGATACAGACACAATTTGCTTTTTTTATGCTATAAACAGTTTTTGGAACTTGTAAAAATAAACGCTGACCGTGTCGCAAGCGGATGCAAAGAAACAAAACGCTCTATACATTCATAGACCGAGGATATCTACCCTGTCGTGAGTGCCATAGTCATACAAGACGAGTACACGAACACCCAGACCCCGAACGGAAATCTAAACTCATTATTTCAAATCAAATCAGTTTTATTATGGGAAATGGATATATAAGGAATTCAATATAATTTTGTAATAACATATCCTCCACATATAACTATACAATATTATTTCCTAGTTTGCTTTTAAATCGTTTAAGAATTGGTTAATTTAACTTATCTGGCCGGGACGAACCTGGAACCCTCTGCGTGTTAGGTACGGCCGCTGCGTCACGCGGGTTGTCAAGCCCGTCAAACATTTATCATCTGTGTTAATGAATTGAATCGTAAATATACCGGTTCACACAACAATGTCTTCCGGAACGGAAAATACGATGTTATAAACGTCACAATAAATACTTATAATATATATTATTATATTTAACCGTATCTATTCGTTATATGTTATTGTGATATTCGACGGCACGCGTGACGCATGGATTACCATACCGGCCTGACACGCAGTGTTACGGGTTCGATTCCCAGCCGAGCTGACATTTTTAAAACGTGGTACAAATATAGTTCGTCCGAGGAAGTACCACTGCCGCCTTCATAGTCGGCCGTGAAGCTTCTTGCGTTTCGGTCAAAGAGGTGCAGTCGTCGGTACATACAGCGAGGCGACCGTCTTAGTCCTCAGAAGTAGTGACGCATCTACGTATGTCTTCAGTTAGAACTTCAGTTTTGTTTGAAGTTATATGTGGGTTTCTATAAGTTGCTACTTAACATTAGGTCGCCTGCACGCTAGTTTATAACTCTTCAAACTTAAAAAAAAATGTAAAAATTAAATTTCTGTATCTGGGTCTTTATGTACTAGTCTTTGTATGTATCGATGGTACCCACAAGGTTATTGATATTATGGGGCTATGAGTGTGGAAAGCGTTTTATTCATATATGTTATACCGTTAAAGTAGAACTACCACCGACTGTGGTGGACTATGGCCTAATCCTTCCCACTCTGAGATTTGTGCCCAGCGGTGGGACAGTGATGGATAGATAATGGAGCTATTCGTAAAGTCTAACTTTGTAGTGTTTATCGATTCTTTAAAAATCTAGGTGGGTATAATTAATTATTTAATGATATTTGGCTCAAGGGCAAGATGGCAGGTCGTTAAAACCATTAAGAGGTCATGGTCTTACTTTGTAAAAAAAAATCATGTATTATTTACTAGTGCTGACGAATACGTGACAAAATGTTCGAGAAACGAAGTGGTTCGATAGGTGATAGCAATATGTTCATCTAGGGAAGTTCCACCGCCGCTCCCATAATCCGCCGTGACGCTTCTTGTTTCGGTTGACGAGGTGCGGTTACCGGGTACACTTACAGCGTTACGACCATCTAAGTCCTCAGGTGTACGCATGTACGTACGACCACAGATAAAACTTCACTTTTGTTTGACGTTAGATGTGGGTGTCCATAAGCTGCAGTGATCACTTAACATCAAGTGGCCTGCACGCTCATTTGCTAATCTTCGATAAAAAAGCCCCACAATAATATCTTTAGTTGTAAAATTACATTATATTAAAACATCAGGCAGTTTGTCGTCGAAAACCACAAGTCATAGATAATAATAATCGTAATTGGCGACATACGCGGCGAAACAACGCTTAAAAAATAAATTGGTTGTTCAACATAATATAATAGTTAAAACCACAGACCTATAACGTCTTGTAGATATGTCTTCATATATGACAGCTTGTAGATGGCGCTCCAGTCTATGTGCCAAAATGCTCATAATATTTATATTCATTATATTGCTTATAATGTTTGTGATTATTATGCAGATTAAATTAAAAACAACACCAAAAGCTGTCTTCAAAAAATACTTAACTAAAAATATATCGCCTTCTACACGCATCCCTACACTATCCTCCGTGTCATGGGCACCATGGACACATAAAGACGAATACACAAACGCCCAGACCCAGAATAAATTTAAATTCAACATTTAGATGTCTGCTTGCCGGGGAATCGAACCCGGAACCCTCTCCGCCTCAGACCGGTATGGTTAAGGCTGCGCCGAGTTGATTTTGATCGTCTTTATATTGTGAATTCCTTTACTTAAGTTTTATTTTCTTTTTGTATTGTTATTTTGAAAATGTTCATTTTATTTATTTAACTATTTGCTGTGTTGTTATGTGATAAATCGTATTTCTTTCTTTCTCCACGTAGTATTAATCTCTAAATCTTACTTTAAATAACCTAACAGAATTAGATTTTTCAATGTTTTTGATGGCAACGGATCATGTGTTTAATAAAATTATTAAAGTTATCCTTTTTTAGCGCGTTTGGGCAAAATGATGAGAGTGAATTTTTACAACGCGCGCGCACAATGACATCTAAAATCAACACCATGAAGTTGGCTACTTATTATTATTATTTGTATTTGATACGAAACACGCAAAAAGCGACCCGAACGCGTTGCAATAAACATCGTGTCGAACACAAATATTGGAAGACAACTGCGAACATCGAAACCGAACACAAACGAAAAACAAGGAAAAAATAATTTTAACACGTAAATATAGACTTCCCTAAAGTTGGTATTTAATTATGATTATTATTCTCTTTACGGTCTGAAGTTGTTCAAGTTGTTCGCGAGTAACGTATACATACTATTCCTGTTTTATTTTATCGAATTAAAATGTTATATATTTAAAATGTTAGTTATTTTAAATTATTTAACTGTTTAACTGTTTAAATTTATTTCAATGCGTAAAAAAAAATTGTGAAGTGTAATTTCTTACATGCGTGCAAAAATACACCCACGTCTTTCTCTTTCCTTCATTTAAATATGATAGTCATTAACAAACCCATATCCTTGGGCTCTCAGCAACATTTTCGAAGTGTGGCTGTGGTCTAATATGGTTTTCATCATCACCAACCAATTAACGTCCCATTACTGGGCACGGGTCTCCTCACGGAACGAGAAGGTTTTGGACCATAGTCTACCACGCTGGCCAAGTGCGGATTGTTAAACTTCACATACCTACGAGTACGACTTTACAAAGAACTCTTCGATGTGTAAGTATCCACGATGTTTTCCGTCACCTTTTGAAGCAAGTGATAATTAATTTCTGTTTACATATGGTCTTAATGCACCTCATTCAGAAATCGTATAGTCCAGAAACATGATAATACAAATCGTGCATAAAGAAAGATGAAATCCACGAGAGTTGTACATCACACACTTAAGTACAGTGGTATGACGCAAATCTATTATTCAAAGTATTATCTATCTATTCAAAGCATTAGATCACTTGACTTAAAAGGCGTTTAAAAGGATTAAATACCTTTTAAGAACTATTATCTTAATCTATGTTAACTAATTATTGTCATTTATGATGTATTCACAGTAATACGTGTCAATTATGTTTAGATGTCAATATCGCACATATAACAGAATAACGTTTTTAGTTATACAGGAGGAGTGTTTATAAGTTTGTTATTGTAAATATCGCTCGTATTTTTGAGTCATATGAATTCATATCTCTATTGAAAACTACTCAAGGACTGCTCTGAGATATTTTTCTGTGGACAAGACGGGAACTAAAGACATCCACATTTTAACATGCCAAATTTGACATTTTTGTACTTACGTCATTGTTCTTTTAGATAAGCGATATGTTATGTATATTACTGTAAATTTATTGTTTGTTCATCGCTACCCACATTTTTGTCGTATTTTCTTTTTAACGTGTTTCGTAAGGTTATTAGCAGTACGACCGCATTCTATATATTGTATTTTTGTTTTTCGTCATAAATTATTAATGTTCGCTAACGATAAGGTTAATTGTTTTGTACTGTATTGTAAATTTTACATCACACACTTAAGTACAGTATCATGATGTAAATTTATTATTCAAAGTATTATCTATCTACTCAAAGTGCTAAATCATTTGATTCTTTCAAAAGACTTTTTAAAAATAATTATCTTAATCTTTAACTTATTAATTTTATTTCTATAACGACTTCTATTACCTATATGGCTCCAACCCTTTTTTATGTCCCTCTGCTGGGCACGGGTCTCTTCCCACAACTAGAGCATACTCCACCACGTTGCTCCAATACGGATAGGTGGAGATACGAGTTAGTGGCCAACCCGCGTCGAATGTTTTCAAACCGCTCACAAGGCCTCCGACAGGGTTTAACGACTGCTATCCAATGATAACGACCGGGACCGACAGCTTTTGGTGCTCTCCGAAGCACGGAAGCGCATATGACACTTAGCCACTACCGATAACCCATCGAACTTACGACGTCACCCGATGTTGCCTAACTTCGTTGTTCGGTTACGTTCTACGAAAGCAACGGGCACCGCGCACTTCAAGTACTTATATGCTTCTAATTTGTTAAATTGTTACATGTTGTATAGACCTCTTTAAGAAAGTGAATTTTGCCATAATTACTTTAATAGGGGGTACAATTATGATTCAATCGGGGAGGCACCATGCCGCCCTCATAATCCGCCGTGTAGTGATTCTTATTTCTGTTGGAGATATGTGGTTGTCGTCTACACTTACAGCGAAGCGACCGTTGTAGTCTTCGGGAGTAAGAACGCACCTACGTACGACCTCAGATAGAGCGTCATTTTTATTAGAGCTGCTGCCTGTCTCCCTGGGAAGAGGTGGGTCATTCTAGAACGAGCCAGCCAATTCACTTATATAAACAACTTTCTACACTTATGGGCCCAGACTAGGATGCCCTGCGCCATAGTTGCCATAAAGACAAATAAAGATTGATACATAAATATCCAGACCCAGCACAGAAATTTTAATTCATCATTTAGGTATCTTCTTGGCCGAAAATCGTTGAACCCTCTGCGTTCTTCTGGTTCTCAGGAATGGGAAAGCACCTGTAATCGACTTTCATTACCCCTGCTTTATAAAGGCTTGGTTACAAATGACCATACGTGAGAGACCGTAGAAATCCGAAATGCATCCCAAGGCTATCACTGCTCATAACATAAATAGCTTTCCATAACGAAAGT
>DWKL01001674.1:0-14135 GCA_018249415.1 Phareas burnsi | reverse complement strand
CAAATTGTATCCTATCATATTATAAGAGATGTATGTATGTATGCATGTATGTATGCATGTATGTATGCATGCAGGCCTGCATATATGTATGTATGTATCGTATGTATTTTGCTAAAACATGGCTAAATGTAAAACTTTAGATAAGGTAGGAGTCAAAAGGTAGTAGAATTATTGATGGTTTTATTTAATTCAGTAACAGCTGGTTTAGAGAATCTGGTAAAGGAGAGATACTAAATAGAGGCGTTCCAACTTAGTCCTCAGGGATAACAGGATTAAATGTAATAATTATACCTTTACAGCTTATTTACAAGATTTAAAGATTTTATTTACCAAAATAACATAAAATACACAAAGTACATCCGTAAATAAAAACAGTTGTAAGCTATGTCGCAGCCGTTTACATACAGTTAAGAAATGCAGGTGTTTTAAACTAAAACAGAGACACAGAACCAAAACAGAAATCTAAATACATAATTTAGATATCTGCTTGGCCAGGAATCGAATCCGGAATCCCCCGTGTTTCCGACCGCTACGGTAACTGCTGCGTCAAGCGGGTCGTCGAATATTTTATCAGACATATATATGTATTTCTTTACTATAGTGAGAATTAACGAATTCATTGCGGAAGTTGCTTAGCCCTACACAAAGCGTCCCCACTGATTTGGCATCACAGACGCTCACAGATACATGTATACGCACACACGTTAAAACTAATCTGATGCGACTCGCAGAACCTGTAATCTCGCGACCCGCGTTACGAAGTGAGCCTCTAGCTAATCGCACCCTAATCTCAAGCTAAGCCTATTAGAGGCAGTTGTATCGCTTCCCTGCAAAACTTTGGAAGCCCTTCACCACGTATTTCGTTTGCTCGTAAAACTATGCCACCTCACGTCAAAAGTTGTAACCCAAAGCGGTACAATTAAAAAGAGACTTATTTCCAACGTCTCAAGATTCATTTCTCGATATTCGATATTGGTAGTTAGGATTATTTGATTTAGTTAAGTCGAACCTTACTTTGGCATCGAACATTGAAATTTTATAGCAGTTGTAAAGATTGTAGGTACATAAGTTACGGTGACCTCAAATTCTGGCGATTTAAAATTGAACGCGAAATCAGTAACGACAGAAATTTTTGTATTCTTGTTATCTAGAAAATATATGTGTTAATGAAATAGAAAGATCTATTTTTATTTCTACTAATAACCACAGTGATATAATCCATTAATAAAAATAATGGTATAACATTTATCACATTTATGAAATAGTGAATAATTATAAACAGGGTCGTTAAGGAATCAAGATGATTAAAAGTTTAACAGACTTAATTTTAATGCCACTGCTAATTAACGTATATTATTCGCTTGGTTTCTTTTTAAATGGTATTTTAAAGTGAGGTGTATAATAAGACGTTAGACGTTAGACGAAGTGTATATTGTTCAATCGGGGAGGTACCACCGCCGCCCTCAATCCACTGTAAAGCAACTTGAGTTGAAGAGGTGTAGTTGTCGGATATACTTACAAGAGAGGCGACCATCTTAGTTCTTAGATGTAGTAACACATCTACAACCTCAGTTAGGACTCTAATCCTGTTTGAGGTTAGATGTGGAAACATGATTGTCTTGGCCATTCAATACCAGGTGGTCTGCATGCACGTGTGTTACTATACAAACATAAAAAAACAATTTAACGTTATCTTAATTATAAAATACCATTAAGGACTATCAGTCTATCAACATCGACATGCAAGGTATTATGTGAGACCCGTTTTATGGTAAAAACTTCCTTAATCCCCGTAGACTATTTCAATTTCTGTCTGTTTGTATTAGTATTGACATACGACAATGTGGATTTGACAAGTGACATTTGTTTCGATATGAATTCCAGGTGAAAGATTCGGGCGTATGTTTTTATGTTTCAATAGTAGCAAACATGCGTGCAGACCACCTGACGTTATGGTCATTGCAGTCCATGGCCACTCATATCTAACCTCAAGAAGAACTGAAGCCCTATCTGTGGTCGTCAAAAATGCGTCACTACTCCTGAAGTCTTCAGGAGTAGTGACGGCAGTAAGGATGGTCTCCCCAATCTAAGTTTACCAGACAACCATGCTTCTCCGACCGAAACAAGAATTGCTTGACGGCGGATAATGGGCGGTCCATGGGCTGCAGTAACCATTCAACCTAAAGTGGCTTGCACGCTTAAAATTATTTTATATTCTGTCTATACTATAAAATGATTATAAAATAACAAAACCGTTAGGACTTGCCTTTGGAACGATTCTTTTACGACTCTAGTCTATACGCTAACAGCTTAACGATTCGCCAACTATTCAAAAGTTTCTCTACAGACCATTAACCGTCATTGCCAAGAAGCTATTCGGTTCCGAGTGTTCAACGACATGAAATCTCATTTGCTTGAAGCTTCGCAAATCCCGCTTCAAAGGACTCCATATTTACGAAAATTGCTAGGACTGTCCAGATTTTTAATTGATTTCTTTAAAAATATTAAAAAAAACTGGCGGTGAATTAAAAAATGTATTGACATTAATATATATATATGCAAATCTACGAGTACAATTTTTACGACATTTTATGAACAACCACATTCTTATTTGTTGTGTTAGCAATATATATGAACACATATACAATACCTACATAGAAGTTTATATTATGAAAAACACTGTATTTAACACAAATTAATAATAGCGTATAATACCTTAATAAAAATGAATACTAATTGAATAAAAGATACAATTTTAACTAATCATTGATTTATTGAATTAAAGTTTGAAAAATAAAAATTTAATTTAGAAATATAAATCAAGATTAGAAATCAAAATTTAATTTAGAAATAAACATATTTCTAGAAATATACACAAATAACATTATCGTCTTCACCTTAAATAGTCAATCAATGAAACAATTCATCGCACATATTTATGAATGAAAGCATACATTGAGACTGTGACGCTATGAATCGATTGAAACTTTTCAATTTTTTTTTCTATTTATACATTTTAATACTATTCCTTATCAACACATTTCGTAATACAGTTAGTATTAATATTTGACCGATTTCTAATCAGTTGATTACTTAAATTTCCTTAGACCATATTTTAATTGATTTCACTTATAAGATAATCTGGGTATTTATTTTTAGTGGCAATTTTTTTTTCACGGTGACCATACTCCTATGTACCTGCCACATCGCCTGTCGCCTGGAAAAAAAACGTGCATAAATTAACTTAATGTTCAATACTTTTCTACTTACGTTGAAGTGGTCGTTTTATTGCACCCCCGGATATTTATTGTCTCGCTCGCGAATTCTAAAAAGTAAGCCTTATAAAAAATACGCAAAGTTCTCTTCGGCTGTTTCACTGAGGGATCGTAAATGGGATTGTGCCCACGCGATGATCATGGTGGCTGTAAACTCGTTCTTTCTCACAATAACCCTCGATTTCTTTTTGTGTCACAAGAACAACAAGAACCGTTTTGGCATCGAAAGCGAACTTACCTTTTTTAAATCATTTACTTTTCTTATATTTGCGAATGTTCCTTGCAAACAATATTTTTATTGTCATCTTTTTAGTCAGAGTCAGTTCGTTTTGTTTTAATATTTTTCTTTTGTTGCAGATTTTAAGAGATATAAGGCACGGGCTTATGAATATGGGACGAGACGGAGTCCGGGGACCGTTTGGAGGTATGTTTCCTTTAATTATTTATGCGGTGTCTTGATGTTGAAGCTGTTGAAATATAATGGTTGGATGTTGTCTCAACTAAATTGATGTGCCACTTTTACGGAGAACATAACTCATTTACCTACTTTGCTTTGGTCTGTCTCTTTAAATAAGCATCTTATATGGTTTATGAAATGCATAAGTTTTGTGCTCTTCTACTATCGACAAATAAAGTTATGGGTGTTACACCTATTTTATACGAAACGAAGGTATATTTGCTTGCAATATGTAATAGAAATATGGCGCATGGATGTGCTCATCATGCACACCTGCTGGATTTATGCATGGAACATACTTAACTATTGATCCAGTGACATCACCGATCTATTTGTCCCGCTGCTGGCCACGAAACTCTTCTCACGGTAGAAACAGGTTTCGTCTCAGAATAGGAAGATTACAGCCAGGAACGGGTCAATAGACTTCTCATGCCGCTGATAGAATTTTGCAGAACTCCCAAGCACATGAGTTATAGCACAATGTTTTCCTATTATGCATATGATTGTATAATGAGAGGACAATGTGGTGGATTCGAACCCGGATTTTGAGCCTGAGGCACCGAGATATGTACCGCTGAGCTATTATTTCTTGATTGAACGTAATGGGTATGAAATATCCATACATAATCAATAAAGATCATGCCCAATTGAAGGATTTATGTTGTTGGACTTGGAAAAATACGATAACTGGCCTTGACGTATTATACCAGAGACAATATCAGTTTCGTTGAGACGTTTTTATGTGAAAATAAACTTGTTATAATGACGGATCAGTGTTTCGACATCTGCTTAATTATTGTGTCAGTGTTATTGATCTTATTGAAACAATGATTAATGATTTTAAGACCAATAAGTTATTGAATATTACCAACATAATTAAATAAAGTCCTGATCATTGTTTGAAATATATTGGCTGTTCATTGTCTAGTTGCTTTTGGTATTTTGACTATTATTTCGCTTCAAATTGTTAATATTATTTTTGCTTTATCTGTTAAGCGAAATAGTTTAAACTGTGGTCACGAAACACTACTGTTAATCCACGCACGGTGTACGGTGAAATTCACGCCTTGCTACCTACTGTCCGACTATGAGCTGAATGTGATTTTTGTGAATCTCAATGATATGTACACTTGTCTTTCACCGTTTATCGTGAACAGCAGAATGGAAACGTGAAGTGCATTAGTCTACAGAAACGTAACGGCATTACTATATTATGAATGCAAGCGACAATTAGCTGCTAGCTATACGCCTGAACAACATATTTCGATGTGTGCTTTTGTGTTAACGATAAATGTTGTGAAGTTATTCGTCAAAGTCAAAATATCGAAGCCTCTAGAGTTGAAATTATGATTTACATTGGATCATAAATTTAAAGCATGTTGCTTGCACGATGTTTTGACACTTAATTTATTGGTCAACTTTGCGGAATGCTTATTTTTGATAATGCCATTGATTTATCGTTCGATATCATATTATCCGTGTACGGTTTGCTTTCGATGTGCATCTTTCATCAATCATTTTATAATTTCTTTATGCAAATGGGGTTTGAGTGTCTTGAAAGTGAGACCTACGATCGTGTGATCACGGCATGAGTTTACCACCAATAAAGAATAAATCATTACAAAATATTTTTTAATTAAATGCAAAGATAAAATAAATTCAGTGAACCCATCTCCATTCATCAAGATGTTTAATTTGCGACAAAGTGCTGAATGCATGTTGTATACAATGTTTTGCATCAACCACGCACGGCTTTCCGATGTTCGTACACAGCTTGCTGCAGTGTTATCAGTGAAACCGCCACTATGTGGGAGGTCGTTACGGTAAATTTTTTTGCATTTTGTTGGCACGTACATTTTTATTTGCACTATTCAATGCTATGCAACAAAGGCTAATTGAAGACTCGTTTACAGACGACACGTATATGTACGACGATGAAGCGAGAGGTCTGTCTGGAAGAGGCCACTGGTACGATGAGCCGCCGTATGAGAGCGATCCCGAAGACTTTCTCATGGGCGGAGGAGCACCGGCAGCGTCGTTTCAAAATGGTCGAGTTTGTTTCACTCTAAACCTACGGAATGAACCCAGGGGCGAAGGCGTGATATCGCTGCGAAGCGCTGGAGATATAAGCTTAGCGAGAGCCCCGCGAAGAGGATTAATAATTCCACAGAGCGGACCCTACCCGACCACTGTGATCCCCTTGCGAACGCCGAGAGATCGGGAGAGCGGGGATTACGCCGCATCTGACATCCAATCTATAGGTTCGAGGTTGTCTGGCATTTCGCTGGAATCCAGTCGCTCGGAACGGGATTCACGGAGAGGTTACAGGCAAATGTCAGGCTATCGGATAGGAATAGATCCCTTATCGCCCGCTTCTTCGGATTACGAAGATCAAGAGAGCGAAACGGATTCGCAACACATAGCCACAGTGCATAAGGTAAAATTATTGCGGTATCATGAAATTCTTAAATAAAAGAGGAAATAAACCTTGCTACCAATAAATATTGCTTTTGATTTTTCTCTTCCCGATTAACGTCTTTTATCCTTCGTTCCAGTCAGCTGAAGAATGTGAAGGGGTATCCAATTTAGCCGGCAAAGTGCGCGGTCTACGGCAAGATGTTCAAAGGAAGATCTCAAGATTAAGACAAGAGAGAGGCCCTGAGGGCACTGATAGGCGGACGAGTGGCGATCAAGCGTTCCCATGTTCTAATAGTTCTTTTGAAAGTCTTCCCAGCGGATCAGGCAGTAGTGAGTGGATTTATTGATTTGTCTGTGTTATAATATTATAAACGTTTGTAAATAATAATGTCTTTCCTTTCTATGCACCATAACGCCCAACACACCACTTACAGATAGGAACGTTCTTGTACATACTATCAATTCCATCTCATTAACCCATCCCTACTAATATCTATTCGAGAAGGTACTTTGAAATAACATGAGTCCAAGGGCCATACAAAAATTTACAGGTATTTTCATTTCTCTGTGACAGGAATAGACGTAGCGTATAATCTAGACCTCTAAGTTTACAAATATTTATGTACAGGCACACAAGCATTGGTTCGCGCCGGTAGTAATCACTCCTCTCTCTCGGCAGAAGAAAACATAGAATTAAGTCCGGCCGGGCGGAGTTTACTCGTTCCGCAAATGCTGTGTCGGGCTCGAGCACTCGTCGATTACGTCCCCAATATTTACGAGAAAGATGCCTTGAGATACAAGGTAAGATATCTTAATACTACACCGTACTTGCAATCAAGCAAGCTAGCAAATTCTAATGCCATGCATTTTGTTAACAGAAGGGGGACATCATCGAAGTGATCAACATGAATGCTTCCGGAATTTGGAGGGGCGTTCTTAACAATAAAGTCGGCAACTTCAAGTTTGCAAACGTCGAAGTACTTTCTGAAAGAGATACCACAAGGTCGAGGACATCTAAATGGTGTAAAAGTCGTGAACGACTGTGGGAAACTCGACCACGAACAGTCGAAGAACTGTTAAGAAGGATAGATTTGCCAGAATATGCTGTCGCTTTTGCAAGGAATGGATATGAGGACATCGAATTATTCAAAGAAATTGAGCCCTCTGATTTAGACTATTTGGGCATCATGACACCCGAGCATCGTACTCGGATCCTTGCCGCCGTACAACTGTTACACCAACTTGAATGTAAGTTTACGATAGCTGTTTTTAAAGAAGTAATTTGGATCCATACCTTTTTTTTCTTATTCAATCATATTTTCTTACTTTTGGCATCAGGTGGCGAAGGTGACGGCGAGGGCGAAGGAGGTGGTTCAAGCTCAGAGGGGGGTGACTCTCCGTTCGGTCGACGTCAGTTTCCCCGTGATTCTGGCTGCTATGAAGGCGGCGTCGGAGTAGGTGGAGTTCGAGTTCGTACTTCGCCCTTGGTTCACAGAACAGATGAACCTTCACATAGGCCCCCGGAACCGGCACCTCAGGCAAAACGCTCAGTGCGCCGACGACAGCCTGATGATGCCGAATGCGACAGGATTGAGCGTTACCCTGGTACAGTCGGGGAGAGAACAGTTCCTCGCAGCGTAGGTCTGCCCGGGGGTGCCAGGGACGATACCTGCGAGTCAGATCATAAGCTGAATGTGGTGAAATTTGTCGCGGGTGGCGAGCCTTGCGCGTCCGAAAAGAGCAGTGACTCTGGAGTGAGCAGTTCGTCTTTGAGTTCAGCGCACCCACACCGTCCCTGAGCGAGGCCTGCCGCGCCCGCGCTGGCCTAGGCGCTGGCGCGGGCGCGAGCGCAGGCCGCGCTAACGCCCGCATCCCCCACCGACACCACACCCCCTGCGCCGCCAGAGTAAACTGTTCCGGGCTACTAACCTTTTACACAAAATACACGAAATCATACAATCAAGATATTATTATGTTTAGATGGGCTCCAGACTCCGAAAACGTCATTAAAATGCAATTGAAAATTCGACTATATTTTTTACGCCATCCATGTTACTTGGAGCGAAAATTGACGTTCTCGACCATACTATAATAAGAGCTTGTTCATGGGTACATGGTTATCTGGACATAATATTATAAATATCTTTCCACATAAAACAATTCCTAAAAGAATCATCCTTCACGTACAAATCAATAGTTCCGCTATTCTTTTTATACAAGAAGAAACAAATCCTATTATTAACTTTATCTGGTTGTACTTTTATTAATCAGTGATTTTCTATAGCAGTGTTACAAAGTGCAGTTTTATGGTCCGTATAGTTCGAACGGAAATAATCGCGTTTTTAGATTAGAATTAAGACTGAGGATTATGTCTGATCAGCTTTAAGTATTTTTTTAGCAAAATACTAAATATCAGGCCTGAATGGGGGCCTAATTTGACGTTTCGGTGTGGGTGCGTTTATATGGATTAATATAGCGTGAATTTAATTTACGTGTCATTTTTTTCAATATTGTTGATAAGATCTAAGAGCAAGTTTTTCTCTGATAATATGTGTCAGATACGCCTTTTGAGATCTATCACTAGATCATTCTAGAAGTAACTTAGCGTATTACTATATACAGATATAGAAATGTAATATTGGTGGTCAGTGTTATAAAGTTTTCAACATCTGTGACATTTAAAAATTCGATGTATTTATCAACATATTGTAGCTAAACAAATTTGAATGTTATTAGATTAAATAAAATATACCGACACTCTGTTATATAAATAAAATTATTACTGGAAACGACTTGCTGTGACTCTAAATTTAGGTTAATAAATTATTATGTTGCTTGTTACAATTTCATATTGGTGTAAATTTGAAATAGCTTTGTAGTAACATTCCGTTATAAATTTTAAGGCATATCATGTTTGGCGCCAATTAATATAGTTTTAGTTGCTTCGACATATTTATTCTCTGTTTAATGTAAATGGCGAATGGTACTCGCTCGCAGTTTATTGTAAATGATAACCAATTCCTTGGTGATTATTATTAATTATGACAAACTCTTTAACGTGGAATGTAATAATACTGTTTTTTTTTCTGATAATAATTGTTATTTTTAATCTGGCTTTTATGTTTTTTGAACTGTGGCGTTGTTTTAATTGCATTATTAAACAGAGTAACAGGTATTATTAAACAGAGAATATAATAGGCATTTTAGCAGCATATTTAATTTGTAGCGACGGCAATAAGCCAGTTAGTTTCTGATAACTGGGGCGTTTTAAGCGCAACTTTCGATAGCAATAATTGTATATAATTACATAGATAGGTTAATTATTATGCGTTGAGACTTTTGTAATTTTTTAAGAGAGCTTTATGCGGCATTCCCGCATGTATATATGGATAGTCTAGACAGCATTGGGCGTGAAATTTAAAATTTCACCACATTCTCCCCTGTTATATAAAATTTTACATTCGATTTCAATATTTATTTTGACGTTTAATATTATAACGAAACAACGATATAAGGAAACACCATTGTAATGAAACGACGCTGTAACGAAATAACGTTATAACAAAACAACGTTATAAAGAAAAACGTCATAACGAGATACCGTTATAACGAAACAACTTTATAACATAATAACGAAAATAACAGAAACATACTCTTATTAGCAATCGCCGAACATTATAAACGGCGTTACATTTATCAAAGATATTCATAAAATATTTTGAATTGATTTTTTTAAACTGAACGCTCCTTCCTTTTGACATTATATGCTTGTGACTGATCAAGAAATTGACGTTAGAGGTTAGCATGACATATCCATTCTTAGATAACAACTCGACAGAACTATGATGATCAAATATAATGCACCAAACACATTATATTAGCGTTTATTCAAAAAGAAATAAGACTGTTTTCGCATTTAAAAATTTGAATAGAAAAATCTAAATTATTTTAAGCCAACAACTATTTTGACAATAGCTCTATCATTTCGTTTGTCTTATATATTATTTTGATTTAAACTAACTGCCAAATATTACAGAAACTGCCAATAGTAGTTGGTAAATATATTTTACAATACATTTTTAGCGGTAGTAAGGATGTGTACACATTGAAAATATGAACTTGCGACATACAATAAAAACTGATTTTATTTGGAACAGATATATAACATATCATATCTAGATGTAATCATCACAAGCAATGTACTGAATTTTGTGTATAATTTAATAGGTGGTAGAACTATAGTTCGTCTGGGGAGGTACCTCTGCCGCGCTCATAATCAGCCGTAAAACAATTCTGGTGTTTCGGTTGGCGAGGTATGGTTATCGGGTACATTTACAGAGAGGCAACCATCTGAAACCTCAGGAGTAGTGGTGCATCTACATATGACCTTAGATAGGACTTCAGTCCTGTTCGAGGTTTGATGCAGGTGTCCATAGTGACCGTTGAATATCAGGTGACCTCCACACTCATTCGCTACTTTTCCCACATTAAAAAAATCCTAACATCTGACTTATCATATTCTGGTTGGAAAATTGTGGTGATTGTGTTAAAGTTGACTTACTTCTGTGAGACGTTCTAACTTAATCATCAGGAAAAGCAATGCAACTATGATCGATATCGTGTAGAATTCTTATTCTATTTAAATTTTATTACAATTTATTTTTAGTCATTAACAATTCTGTTTTTGTAGTACCTTCTTTCTATAATTCATTTAATTTGATATATTTCGATTAAAGCTTTCACAATGTGTACGCACCCTTATCCTTGCTGGATCAATTCAGTCGCAAGTTTGTTAAAATTATGAACACTCGCTACGCGGTGTTCACTTTTGTAAATTTTGTAAAAAACAATTCAGTAACAATTCACTTTTTGACTACGATCGAGAACTAGTCCGAATCTAAATGTATATAGATAAATATTTGTTACTTGTATATTGTAGATAGAATATATTTCTTTTGACGTTTATTGTATATTCAATAATTAATTCTTTATTGAAAATAACGTTGAAGCAATTAATTATTTATGTGGAAATTTTATTATGTTTCAAACGCTCAGATAGTGTTTTATTTTTTGGATTACGTGAGTAAAGTTATTAGTAAGATGTGATTACGATACTTAATTAGTACATTTGATTTGTCTTGCGTTAGCCGTTCCGCAGTACTGTACTGTTTTGTAGCCATATTTATATTTTTTTAAAACGGACGTTATATGTAAGTTTACAACTCTACAAACATGAATTCTAAATAAATAAATCCAAAAATTTATGTGTGGGCGTTGTTTTATTTCATTCTCATTATGTTTATAATTAGAAATATGTTGATACATGTGTGCGGAAGATAAATAATCAGACGATACCTACATTAGGTTAATGGATAATTGAATTATCTAAACTCTAAAGTTGGGTACCTTCGTTTTTCGGTGTGTACAATATATAAGTATTAATCGTAGTCAGCCAAATAATATTAATTCTAGCACGCATTGAAATTGATATTAATTGGCTGGAACACTTTACATCGCACTGTTGGACACAATCCCCGCATATGGGCTAGGCTTGGGGCGTACTCTACCACGATGCTCCAGGGCGAATATGTGAAGGAAGATACAGGTTAGTGGCCACTCCCATTAGATCATTTCAAATCACCCATAAGGGTCCCGATAAGGTCTAATAACAATCAGGTCAGCTTAACGTGCTAGACATAGAACTGCGCATGAAATCGACCACTAGCGGCCAGCCATCCGTCTGTCGACCGCGCCCGAAATTGGCAAATGAAAATTCTTAAGCAATCAAGAAGTTTTACACGTGTGAGGAAAAATTTACCAAGAACCAAACAATGACTTTGATGTTTCTTATCGTTTCAGCGATCGAACGTTTTATAATTAACGAAAACGATGGTGATTAAGTTAGTTGTATTTTGATCGTCCATAACTAAAAGTTAATTTAGATTAGAACAAAATTGCCCTTTAAATGGGTGGTACAGTTTTTTAACTTATTAAATTGTTTTATTCATAATTAAAATAAGCAATAACATCATGTGCTTAATGAGATTACCCAGATAATGTGGATTACCTAGATAATCTGGACTTTGATGGATTTATGCTCATCCGGGTAATACAGGCATTAGAAGCTATTGAATTTAGACAACGCATAGGTTTCTGCTTAACTGGTCCTATCTGTAGCTGTCATATTGTCCCACTTCAGGTTCAATTACTAGTGAGATGTGAGCGGGGGAGGGGAAGGCCAACCTTTTTTCTTAAGTCATGAGCAGGATCATCAGGATAAACCTAAAGTTTCTCATTTTCTAGGTTATGATATGAGGAATGAAGGCGTGCTGTTTGGATTTGCTTAACTCGGGAGGTCGAATTAATAAGCCAGACGACAGTATTTTTTGTGGATAAAAGATTCCCTATGTCATTTTATATATCCCTAACAATGCGTATACAAAATTTTATGATAATCGCTTATGAAGTTAAAGCGTAACAAACTCACAATTGCATTTATAATATTAGTTAGGATAGTATGGTTAAAATGTGGTTAATAGTACATTGTTAGCAGTGATAGCCTTCTGGCATCTCACGCTGGGGGCCCGGGGTTCGAATCAGATCGTTTATTCCGTTCGGAAACATCGTGAGGAAATTTACACATTTGAGAGTTCACTGTAAAGTTTCTCAGTGTGTATAATCTGCCGCTCCTCTCTTGGCCAGCGTGGTGGAGTGGCCTAACCCTTTCCATTCAGAAAGCAGACCCATGCCCAGCTGTGAGACAATAATGAGTTGACGATGAAATAGCATATCGAAAGCTCGTTCACGTGATGTTAAGTTGTCATTAAGTCATACAGACTTCATTTAACGTGTTATATATTTGGTTTGACTGTGGCGACTTCGTTGGTCGAGGGAAGTTGATTTATTAATTTTATGGTTACAAGTAATTTTTATTATCTATACTAATATAATATGACTGAAGAGTTTGAACGTGCTAATCTCAGGTACAACCTATCGGATTTGACAAAACATTTTTAAATTATATAAGCTATTTATTGAGAAGAGTTTTAAGCTACATAACACTATACTACAATTCTTATGAGAGAAGCAATTAGTATGCAGAGTTGTTGGCGCATATTCGTATATATGTACATCCGTGTGTGTGCCTTGAGGAAAGCTTATCCATCGAAGAGACTGCTGCATTCGATTTTGAAGTCGGATTTATTTGTGGAGAACAATTTTAGTTTTTTATAGCATATAAGTTTTAAAGCTGTCCTTTTAATGTTAGAAGAGTAGTAAACGAGCGTGCAGGCCACCTGATGTTAAGTGGTCATTGCAGCCCATAGATACCTACATCTAACCTCAAAAGTAACTGACTACTACTAACTACCATCTCAAATAGTACGTCGATGAACTACTATACTTGAGGATTAAGATAGTCGCCACGTTGTAAATGTGCCCGATAACCGCACTTCCAACCCAAACAAGAATTGCTTCACGGCAGATTATGAGAGCAGTGGCAGCAGCAGAGGTGGTATTAAGCTATTTGAAGGTATTTACAAATTTATATATAAAAAGAGGTTACAGATTACAGGTACAGATTAAGTGTACTACTTAGGTAGCGCGGTAGGTAGGTCATATAAGCTTTCCGATCCTGAGGAGTAAATTTGAATGTTTAATGTAGTTTGTCTGCATTTTAAAGGCTCTCAAACCAATTCTGTTTGTTCAATGTACATTTACGTATCATTTATTTATGAACGAAGCAGTAATGGCGGTACGAATTGCGGCCTCTCACGCTGGGCTTCGAGTCCCAGGCACGCTTTAGGTTTTAAGTTGTTCATCATCAACCCATTGATGTCCCACTGCTGGGTACGGGTCTCCTCTCAGAATGAGAAGGGTTAGGCCATAGTCCATCGCGCTGGCCAAGTGCGGATTGGTAGACTTCACACACTTTCAAGAACTTTACAAAGAACTTTTAGGTATGCAGGTTTCCTCACGATGTTTTC
>DWKL01001673.1:0-14136 GCA_018249415.1 Phareas burnsi | reverse complement strand
AACTTCGTTTCACAGTCAAAAAGGATGTGTTACACCAGCACGGGGAACATGCTAAAATACACTCTAATCTGTTTTCCCAAACGCCCCAAAAGAAGTTATATATGTTATAAAAACTGTTATCTATGTATATAAAGGTACCCAAAACTTTTAGCTAAATTATTAGGACTCAACAAATATTAATCCTACATAAAACGGGTCCGGAATTGTGCATGGCATTTCTGGCCACTGTACGGAGAACCTTCTCTGGAATCAGGTAAACAGTTCTATTGTTTTTATTCATATTAGAGGGACGAAATATCCCAAAATTGAGGGTACGTATGATTTAAGTAAGAAATACAGAGTCTGTTTTTCTTCGCTATTTCAAAGTGTAATTCATCTTTTAGAGCCTGCTTTTTCGGTAATTTATCTTTTGGGCAACTTCTCCTTTGACGGCTTAAAGTAATGGCATTGTCAATCTGTTTCAATTATTGGTCAGGTTGTTTTATCATTTCATACTATTATATTTTGTATACATTTTAAACGTAGTAAGTACATGACATTAGGAATAGTCCACAAGATAGAGGTAGCTCAACGGGCTATGGAAAGAGCTGTGCTCGGAGTGAATTTGCGGGATAAAGTCTGTAATGAAGAAATCCAGCAAATAACGAAGGTAGCCCACATATTTTAAAGGAGCAGCGAGCTGAAGCTGCATTGGGCTGGTCACATATGTTGCAAAACCGATGGCCGATGGTGCCGACAAGTTCTCGAATGGAGACTACGAATCGGCAGACATAGTGAAGGACACTCTCCAGCCCGTTGAACCGACGACCTTAAGAAGGTAGGAGGTAAGGGCTAGATGAAATCAGCAGAGGACCAGGTACTGTGGCACACTCTCGGGGAGACCTATGTCCAGCAATGGAACGAAAAAGGCTGATGTGATGAATGTGAAAGAAGATTGAGCTAGGATGCCTCGTGTATATGTCTCCTAAGTGTCTTATCACATCTTTCAAACCAAAACAATCCAGCGTTGAAAACTGATGTTGTAAAATAGAAATAGGACGGGTGATGGTGCCTCTGGAGTCTAACAACGAAGAGTTGAACAATGAAGACAGAGAAACACGAAGCGTGCAAGTGGATGTTGGAACAATTCGTGGTAAGACTCCTGAGGATTTACAGCCACACCTTTAGCAGCCTTATAAAAGTAGCGCTAAATGCTGTGTTCTGGTTTAAAGGGTGTGATAAGGGAGAGATACTAAAGGGCATCCCAACTTAGTCCTCAGGCGTAGTAATGCATTTGTGGCCTTCCTCAGGTAGGACTTCAATTCTGTTTAGGATTGGTTATAGATGTCCATGTGCGGCTGTGACTACTTCTCATTAAGTAGGCAAGCTCGTTTGGTATATTTATCCTATAAAAAAAATAAAAGTCCCACCTGAACATTTGTTACACATAAAACATTAAGAGCTATTGCAAAGCCAGCTTCAGTAAGTTCTCGTAAGATCTTGTTGATAAGCCATAACTCTGAAGAAATACGCCAATTGAATAATTTGATACGCTGCACGCCGGCGGTAAAATGCGCAAACAATCATTAAACTCAAACAACATCGTATTATGTGTTTATTGTTGGAAACTCCCGTTATTTTGATTTACCGCCATAATAGATCGGTGTTGCCAACGTTCTTCCACTTCCGCAAACATCGGGGGTGCGCTCTGAATAATGTATTTATTTATTTATTCTTTATTGACTAATAAAAAAAGTGATACTAAAGGTGGACTTAATGCTAAATAGGTTTGTCCTCCCAGCCCACCTTGGCTGAAGGATGTGCAGAGAATAACGAAGGCGATATAAAAAAGGGAACACAAAATATAAAAAAAGAGAAGAAGAAGAGAAAAGAAGGAAGAAAAGAAGACATGGAATAAGAAAAAAGGATTTTATATTTAAAAAAAACAAACATAAAATAATAGATGTCCATATTCATATTAATATATAAAGAAAATGCAAATTGAGTGCTGAATAAAGTTGGATTGTAAGTCCTTCCCCTCTGTTTATTTTTACACCGCTTCCCTTTTCGTTGGCGGCTGTTTTCCCTGAGCCGGAAATTCGGAGGAATAGCAAATCAGCTGCGGTGTGGTATCAGCGAGCTTTCAGCGTAGTAGTTGTATACGGAAGTCTGTCCGGATGTATGACTTGATTGTCAGTTCAAATTATTCCAGCCACTGGGTCTGATTCCCCAAAGACAGCGCTCAAACCTTCCAGGGAGTATAAACAGGAGCCGAAGTAAATTGAGATGGTAGCTAATTATTCCAGCCTCTAAATCACAGGGTCCCAACACGGGTGTTCAAGTCTTCAGTAGCGGCGGTAGAGGACCAGAGGCGCAGTGGTAATGGAATTAGTAACTAATCTACATGGTCAATAAGAAATGAAACAAATAACGCGTAACAGAGCGGGGATATTTCCGTCGGATGCTAACAAAATTATAATCGGTGGTAACTATAGCCGATCGGGGAAGTACCGCCACCATCATTATCCAGCGTGAAGCAACTCTTGTGTCATAACACAAACTCCGACCATAGTCGGAGATCTGTTGTCGCCAGCTACACTTACAAGTGAGGCAACTATCTTAGTCCCCATTAATAGTATCTACGTGCAGCCTTGATTTTTTTTATATGAGGAGAGTAGCGAACTAACGTAGAGACCATCTGATGTTAAATAGTCACCGTAGTCCATGGACATCTAGATTAAACCTCAAACAGATTTGAAATCCTATTTAAGGTCGTATGTAGATACGTTATTGCTCCTGAGGACTAAGATAGTCCCTTCGCTGTGTGTACCCGGCAACCGCACTTCTCCAAACGAAACGCAAGAATTGCTTCTCGGCAGAGTATAAGGATGGCGGTAGTACATCTCCGGGCGAACTATAATTATACCATTAAATTATTTTTATATTAACTTTACAAAAATAATATGTAATTTTACTCATAAAAATAATACTTACATAAACATAGCCTTAGGTTATACTCAATCTTTACAATGGAAAATAAATACACACTTCAATACGAATGAAGTTTTATAAATATAAACTATCAGTGTAGAATTTTAGCCTGCAGAAATTTGTTTATAATTACATTATTGTGTTACACCCACACTAGCAACTTCGTCCTACACTATTAAATTGTGTGTTACATCGGCGCGCGTAACTTCGTCCCACTCCAAAAATCCTCTGATCCGTTTTCAAAAACGCGTCAGAAGAAGTATATATTCAAAATACCACCCATTGTTATTAAAGATCGCCAAAGGAACCGAGTCCCGTAGGAAGACCCTGTATAAATTATTCGCAAAATTACATTCTAATTTAGGTCTCCCAAATTAAAATTAATTGGAGGTGGACGGTAGAATGGAAGTTAATTGGATCGAGTTGTACCTTCACATAATTATCTTTATAGGATCCTCTGTTGTAAGACGAAGTAATGATGAATTATACCTTTGTATATTTAAAACGACGCCGAGACATGGTCATTTACTGTCCTCGTGCGCAAGCTCAGCCATCAGTGAGCTACGAAGAAGCATATGTTCGTTACTTCTATACGCGACAAAGTCTGAAAGGCTCCAATACGTAGAGGAACAAAGGGTATCGACGTAGCTCTCAAAATTAACCAACTACAGTAGTAATGAGCTGCTGCTGCATTGCTAGAAGGACTGATAACAGTTGAGGAAGCATGCAGTCCACCTGATGCTAAGTTGTCACGGCCGCCCAAATATATAAGGATAGTCAACCTACAATAGTAAGGAAGTCGAAATTCGAAAGTACTAATAAAGTACTATTATTAAGAATTTAAGTAATAATAAGTCCAGAAAAATATTCGAAAGAACGATATTCATTTTATTGGCTTCAAAAATAAATTTATTTTTCATAACATAATTAATTGATATGAAAAACAAAGTTATTTTTGACGCCGATTAACTCGAAATTCCGTGTAACCTAAAATATCCCATAAATCCAAAAAAACCGAACATATCTTATTTAAATTATTATTCCTCGGAAGTTTTCTTCAAGTTCAATCTTATTTTTTTTAGTATATTCCACCCTGTATATTAAAAGTTACTGAGGAAGGGATATAATTTTGACGATTTTAGAAGTGCCTATCTGACCAACCATTAGCTTAAAAAAATATTTATAAATATCAATAAGTATAATTTTGAAGACCTATCGATTGTAACCCCATATCCTTATGTACACTAGATGTTTTCATCCCTTCATTACTTGTGTGGAGTGCCACGCCTAGTTAATTTTTTTTGACTACACCAATTTGTTTAACAATACCTACAGTCCAAATATTATCTATATAGTCCCAATAGTCTTCGAGTAAAATGCCTGTGGAATACAAACAGACGGACAAACGGAAATGACGGAATAGTAATGTTTCATTTTCGCCATTTGGAACTCTTGAAATTTACAACCTACGCGGCACAGCGGTTTCCTGTATTTTTGTGGCGTCTTGACATAACACCTTATTCTTGAACGCATTACGTTAATGTGACAGTTGAAAATTAGGCGGGAATCACTATTGACAATACAAAAAATTTATGCACGAAAGATAAAAAGCATGTTCGCTAATATAAAATTCTCTTCACTAAGTTTGCCTGCTACAATTCTTATTAATTAAGGAATTGGAATGAATATTAACTGCTGCCTCCAATTACTATTATTTCGTATTTAATATTATTTGTTGTGCCACATCGCGGTCGTAAAACATAGAACTATAAAATTAAATGTAAAATATAAAACTATACAAATTAAATTAAATTAATAATAAAGTGTTGTTTATGATCATCGTAACCTCCACACTGAGTTCGATACCAAGTTAAACATTTCAATAATAAATATGCTATGTGCTATGGTTCTGGGTATCTATATAATGTCTTTGTGTGGATGGGTGTACACGTAAAGTACTCTGTGTTCATTAATTAAAAGCACTTCGATGTGCGAGAACTTGTAATTAGCGGGCTTGTTACAGAGAAATGCGGTAGATATGCAGCATAGTAATTGCTGTTAAATAACTAAGTGTTGACGCCATCATGGTTGTAAGCAAAAATAGATCTATAAAAAGATACCATAAATTTAAAATTAAAACTTTCATGACTCAACTCCGGAGGTACTTTTTTATGTGAGAAGAATAGCAATAGCTTATAGTATTCAGTCCTGTTTGAAGTTAGATATGGTTGTCTACGAGCTGCAGTGAACACTTAACAGCAGGTAGCCCGCGCGTTCGTTTGCTAATCCTAAAAAATAAAAATAAAACATGATAAACGTTATACTCATCCGTGAGCGCAATATGCTTAAAAGGGGATACGAAGTTTTCTCTTCAACTATTATAATATATATTATACTATCATAAGACCTTCCAATTGAATCTTTTGGCGAAAATATGATCAAGAATCCTACATAACTAGTCTCATTAAAAATCGTCATGATCATCGAATCAATAATGTCCCACTGAGCACGAGTCTCCTCTCAGAATGAGAAGGATTAGGAGGGAGATGAGCAGAAATTCCACCATATTAGGTTACATCCTTTATTGGTGCATTTAATACTTTGTTGTACTCTAAGGCAGCCTTTGATCCACTTCAAATTAGGTCAAGTTCTTATAGGTCTAAGCCAACTCGTAAATAAGTCAAGCAACGCGTTGTCTGTCATCTCACGTTCTATGCAAATGGTTTAACTGACGTCAAAACACAGTGGTGGATGGATTCTTAATGACTTTTGTATGTCAATAACATAGCTAAAGCTTTGTTAGAATGAAATAAATGCATTCGTTCTAGCGTCATACTTTGTATTTGACAGACCGATCTGATGATTCAGACATCGGCATTCATCGGTCAACAACAACAACAAACAAACTGCGTGGTGCAGGGCAACGTAAGGTTCTCGGTCTGACGCGTAAAGGTTTCGAGGTTCAATGTCTGGCCGGAAAGGCAGATGTCTAAATAAGGAGTTTAGATTGCTGATCTGTGTCTGGGTACACTCGTCTTTGTGTGTCCATGGCACCCACGACACGGGAATCCTGATGCGGAGCCAAAATTGTAGCAAGTATTATTAGTATCATCATCATCGTCATCGTCATTAACCCATTTTAGATCCACTAGTGCGCAAGGGTCTTATGTCAGAATGAAGAAAGTTAGGCCATAGTCCGCCAAGCTGGCTAAATGCAGATTGATAGACTTCACATGCTTTTGAGAACTTTACAGAAACCCTACACTCAGACATATAGGATTCCTCGCGATGTTATCCTACACCGTTAAAGCAAGTGGTAACTTAGAAAAGTCAGAGATCTGTGCGGGATTTGACCTATGGCAAAAGAAATCTTACCACTAGGCTATCACTGCCTTTTACATCCTGCTTACCATTGCAAAATGTAGTGACTATATATAGTAGCTATCGGAGTCTACTAAATTTGTTTAGCAACCCACTGTAAATTTCACTATTGTAAAAAAGATAAAAAAGCAGTGATACCCTAGTGGTAACGTTTCTGCTGCTCACATTGAGAGACCGGAATTTAAATTCCAGCACTTCTAATTTATCGAAGTTACGTGTGTAGGTATTAGAAATTAATTATGATGGTGAAAATATCGCGAAGAGACTCACAGATCCGAGAATTCTCCAGAAAGTTCTCAAAGGCGTCTGATTTCTGACAATTCATACTGGGTTAACTGGGTGGGTGGGTTAACTGGGTGGTAGACTATCGTCTAAGTCTTCTCACCTTGAGAGGAAACCAGTGCTTATTAAAGACACAGAAATAGACTGATAATAATGATGTAAAAAGAAACAGCGTAAATGCATGGAAATGGTCGTCAGAATGAAGTAGATTCTAGGGTTAAATAAGCCAGTAAGTACAATTTAAGCCACAGATAAAAAATAAGCCCATTACTTTCCTAACAATCCGGCCTAATTAATTCTATCAACTTTTAAACCCCGAAACGCAGATTATATTACAAATAATAAAATCTGCCCAAAAATATTAATGCGTAGGCCTTTTCTGAGTTCCCAAAGATTATGCAAAAGTTCAATAATTAAAGAGTTTTATTGGAAAATCCCGCCTCAAGTTTGGACCCTTGGAGGCAAGGTTAAGTCATTTTAGATGTCATTTCGCGGCCCAATGGTTTTTGTTTTGTTAAAACGTTTGAGGTCGTCATTTGCTAGACCTTGTAATGGAGAGTGGATGTAAGTACTTCGAAATGGGTATCTTCTGGGTTCATTACATTTCGATTGACTATCATTACATTATTTTTTGAAATAACATATCTAATTCTTATCAGGGCCGATTATTAAAGTTTTTTTAGCATAGAAATGCCAGACAAACCTGAAATCCAAATAGTACATGGTCACTGCCGCCCACGGACATTTTTAATCAACCCTTAATAGGATTGAAGTACTACCGGATGTCGACCACAAATGCATTGATTCCCCTGAGAACCAAGTAGGAACCATTAGTGTAAATGCCTCTTCCATACCTTATAGATTTTAATTTAAAAAATGGCGCAAAGAAGTCTTAAATATCTTAGATAGTATTAGATAGTCATCGATCACTAGTTAGTACCGAATAAATATTTTTTTATTTTACAAATGTAATAAAAAAGGAAAAGGCAACTTTAACGAAATTATATTTTTCTTATGCAATTTTGGAAAAGTTGATGTCATTGTTACCTTCATAATTTCGGAAGAATTCGATTAAAACCATATTGTGTATTTCAAAGCATTGTAAATTTTATTTTGCATCACATAAAAAAAACTTAATATTTTTTTACATAGATATTCTTATATTTTGTAAGTAAAATTTCATTATAGTAAATAAAGGTTAAAATGCTTGAGTTCATGCTTGACATTGACGAACATGAAGTAACTGCTACTGTCATACTGTCAAAGTCAAAATAAGACTGACAAGTTGACAACATTGTTTATTTTTTGCAGTTTATTTATTTATCGTTTGCCAAATATTCCGGAACTGATTTCAGGCCATGGAAACTTATGACGATATTTACAAAACAATATGTCGTTTATGTTTATTACGTGGTGATAGCAAAAATATGGTGTCTTTAATTGATAATAATAGTAAAGATGGTCTTAGTGCTTACGGCAAAGCGGTAAAAACTTTCGCTCTAATTTCTATACAAAAAGACGATCGTTTACCCGAAATGATGTGTACTAACTGTTTATTTTTATTAAAACAAGCTATAAGCTTTAAGTTCACGTGCGAATCCAGTGATGAACAGTTAAATAACATATTAAAGAGTGCTGTATTAAACTTGGATATCTTAAAGGTGAAACTTGTTGAATATATCATGTTTAAGCAAATATTTCCAAAAGAAAGTTTTGTAACGCCTTTAATATGTGCTAAACAGCATAAAAAAGACGAAACCAAGGTACGAAAAGCAGAAAAAAGCATACCTGACACTGATAATGCTCTTGATATTGATAATTTTGACTACAATTCATCTGATGATGTAGATAAAGACCATTTGTTACCCAAGAGCGAAGATGACAATGACTGTTTGTTGGAAAAATTAGAAAGAATGGTTGCTTCGAACTCAACGTATATTGACTCTAATTATGTGAGGGTTACACGAAAGAAGAAAATAAGGATCATGAAACGGAGGCCAAAAGAAATTAAAGGAATCAGTAAGAAGGCTCAAAAATTAGTTTGTTCGATGTGTGAAAAGATTTTGGCGAACCAACAAACATATGATTGTCATATGCAAAGACACAACGGATTTAGGTAATGCTTTATGCTATAAGGACACTAAGCATAAGGAACTAAGTATATATTTTTACATTTTTTTCTAGCATAGAAATAGCAAACGAAAATGGAGTCCGTCTGATAAAAAGTCACTCATGCTCATGGACATCTATGATCCACACCAAATATGATTGAGTTCTCTAGAGATTGTCAATAGACGGATAGCTAATCCTGAGGACTAAGTTAAGCTATACTCACTATTTCATGTCACTCATGACACCCACATCTGACCACAAACGCGATGACCCCTATCAGAAGTCACACAGAGATCCGTTATTACTCCTAAGGACTAAGATGGGTCACCTTACGTGTAAGTGTATCTGACTACCACTCCTCATGCTGAAACTCAAGTGTAGCTTCACGGCAACTGCGAGTACGCAGGTGGTATCTCCTCAATCTAACTATAGTTCTACCACCTATCAAATAAGTGGTGGCAGTGCCTCCAGAATCAAACCAGGGAGAATTCTACAACCTTTCCTAATATTATACTAACTTACTATACTACTTAGTATTGTTACCAAAATTGCTATGGTAGTGTATGTGATATTCTTATAGATATATATTTTTTTTATAGGTTAGAGGTTAGAAGCTCAAGCTTCTGTGATTTTTCGATATATTATTTGCTTGCCTGCAACCCTTTTCTACATCCACTCGGCACGGGCTACTCCTCAGAGGGAGCTCTGATGAATATTCCAGCAAACTGCTCCCATGCAGATTAGTGGAGGGAACACAGGTTAGCGGCCAACCTGTATTAGATGTTTTAAAACTGTCTATAAGGCCTATGGCAATGTTTATCTACTGCTATACAGTGATAATAACCAGGGAGGATAGCTCAATATGCTCACTGAAGCATGGAATTGCACATGAAATTTATCTTGATCTTGCCTAACACTGCTTAACTCTCTAGACCGGTTAAAATCTACACAAGAAATGGAAATATGTGCACTTTGTTATGATTTGCATCCTAAGGAAATTTTATTTGCTTAAGGGTCTTCTATGAAGTTCTCACATGGTATCTGAAATTTACCAGTATAAAGTTAGTGCGGTTACCCCTGTTCTAAATCTTTCTCACATTTGAGATGACACCTAAATGCTCTTAGCCCTATACAAAGATTGCTTTTGTTGTGATTGCTATGAAAACCTGAAAATGATGACATAACCGCCTAGAACATAAATCTAAACTCATCAGTATTGTGATGACTATTACCATCAAAATACAGGCGAGTTTAGTTTTATGTTGATTGTGTTGTTGATTTAATATGTGATTATTGGTTGTTGATGATGATAAAAATGATGATTTTCACTTATTTAAGAAAATGTATCGCAGTGATAAATCTTAAATGTATGTATGTATCTTAAAAGTAAAAAATAGTGTATTTTTAAATTTTACTGTTACCTATGGCCTAAATTTTAAACTTTAAACTTTATTGTTTGCATTGCTTACTTGAAAATAAATTCATTTTGAAATTTTTTAGTTACTGAACTTTGATACAGAGTGTAGGTGATGCAAAACTTTCATAATTAACCCTAGAATCTCTGTTATGTGGCATGAAAATATTTTCTATTGAAAGTTACTTATTAACAAGATTTATAATATTTAAAAAGTATGGCTCGCAGAAAACTGATAAAACAATGAGGGCTGAAAGTTAGCAAAGCAAAGTGGATAACAAATTATAGTATGTAGAATATATAACTATTGTTTCATTAGAATGTAGAACACTGTATGGTGAGACACCAGATGTTACACTGCCTTAACATTTTCCTACGTAACAGTCTTGTAAAAACCCTTGTAGCCAACCTCGGCTAGAAGTTTAAGCCTATTTATTGTTGATTGCTGATGTTCATGGCTTGCAATGACCACTTACCATAAAGTGGCTACTACAGTCTAGTGACTACTTCTATGGTATAAAAAAATTTAGTAATTGTATTACAGCACTAAGACCAACATGATTTGATTGCAAATCACAACATGATTTGATTGCAAATCACTAATGCCACCCTTTTTTCAACTTAACTATAACGTATTGTTGTAAGATTACGGCTTCAGGCCAGGTTCCAGAGGTCGAATCCCGGGTAAACACCTCTTATTTTCGACGTATGTGTCAGATATTAATTATCACTCACTTTAACTTAACAGAAAACATCGTAAGGAAATCTACATACTTGGAAAGTTCCCCAACAAGGTCCTCATGGGTGTATGAAACCTTCTAACCCGCACTGGGCCATCATGGTGGATTATAACCAAATTCTGCGACAGTGATTAGTAGTAGGCCAGTTGTGGGATGACGATGGCACCGGTCCAAGACGCTTTGAATGATTAACAAGCATTACTGCTAATAGTCAATTGACAGAAGGCAAATCTTCAAAGGCAGTTTGTCAACTCATGCACCTAGTTTTGCAGATGCATTGTGCATATATATTTAAAACTAATCCTAGCAATAAGCCAGATGGGCCGCCAGATAAAAAGAGGTCATCGTCGCTTATGGACAATTGCAACACCAGAGGAGACGCTAATGTACCTTTATAAAATAGAAGTTGTTTGTCCCACATCTATTATCTAACATCTTGCAAACTGTAAAAAATATGCCGTAAAACGAAACGTGAAGTACCACCGCAGGATGGAAATAGATTTGGCCGGCGGATTCATCAAAATCATAATTTATTAAATATATTATATATATTAGATAAACCACGCATCTTTAACTTATGTGTTTCTTTCCCAGATTAATTTGCGAGCACTGTGGCAAGGGTTTTCCTACCCTCACCGAGCTGCAAGCCCATCAGGTGTCTAAACACGGTACCGGCCCTTTCCTCCAATGCCAGCACTGTCCCTTCAAAGCACCCAGAAAGTTCGACTTGATCGAGCACGAAAGGCTTCACACCGGGGAGAGACCTTTCGCTTGCGACAAATGTGGCTTAACTTTCAGAAGACGGGGGATTTGGAAGAAGCATTTAATATACCATTCGGAGAAGAAGATCCAATGCAATCAATGTCCCAGGAAGTTTTACCAGAGAAGCGAAATGTTGGCACATTCGAACAACGTTCACGATAGGGTGTACGTGTACTCTTGCAGCAAATGCGGAGCCACATACGCCAAAACAGCGACCGTTAGACGACACATGACGGAGAAACATGGTATTCCGAGAGAAATGCAGGGGAAAGTGATACGGATTAATAAAGCAAGTCGAGTTCATGAACAGTGAAACGTGTTTTGTTTGTTTTAATAAAGTGCTGAAGCTTTCGAATGTTTCTCTTGTACTTTCGTAAGTTTGATATGTGGCAGAACTATAGTTTGTCCGCGAAATTATCATCACCGCTCCCAAAATCCGCCGTGAAACAATTCTTGTTTTCTCTGAAGATGTGTAGTTGTCGGCTACACTTACGACACGACCATCTTAATCCTCAGGAGCAGTAACGTTTCTATGTGTGATCTGAGATATTACTTCCGTCCGTCAGTTAAATATGAGTGTCCACAGGCGTAAGTGGTCACACAACATCAGGTGGCCTGCACGTCCGTTTGGTACTCTTCAAACATGGAAAAGAGGCTGTTACTGCTTTTGCTTTGGGAAACTTAAATCCCCTTCCCCTAAGAAGATCTCAAATATGAAGTATGGGAATCCTCATATATTTTTATAGAGATAGGGATTAGGGATACCATGGTATTCTATCACCCCATAATATTATAATGAATAAATTTATACTGAAACACCGTAGCTCTCGTTAATAAGGAAACGCTGCCTGAACCGGTAATTACGGTGCTATGTAATTAGTCTTCAACCAGGATGCGAATAAACTTTGCAGAGCTATTTAGCGGGAAGCAAGCGAGTCCCCTAGCTACGGCCCAATTATACTAAGTATCTACCCACAAAATAAATTTTAAATTGCTTTTTAGCTAAATAAATTTTCGATGTGATGTAGAGTGCAATGTAATTTATTTGTTTACTATTAAGGATTTTATGAATTTACTTAGTTAACTGTGCACTTGACTTATTTTAATTCATTTTAACGAATTGCTTTCATAAAGGGCCCGAAAATACATTTATTATGAATTATTTCTAGAAATAATATGCTCTGAATTTAAATAATTTGGTAGAGATAATTTGACTTGACAGTGAAGATGAGCGTAGGTACTGGAGAGGAGGATAGTTTCGCTGGAGGTCTTGGCAGGGCTGGAGATGTATAAAAGGGAGAAGAGTCGGAGATGCAGGGTTTTTTTCTCGGCATAAAATTTGCTATTAAGTTATTAGGTACTATGTCGATTATTTAAAGGAAATATATTTTACACACACACGTACAAATTAATTACAAGTGTTAACTTCAAGCGGATATAGGTGAAAACTCTATCAAAATTATAGGAATAACAACAAGGGGACTTCGTACCTAGCGTTACTTCATACCCTACGGCACCATGCAGCAGAGTGGGAGATAGCGCTTTAGAGCATTTAGGCATGGCTCCAATTCTTTTTTATGTCTCACTGGTGAGCATGAATCTCTCGCCACTACTGGAAGAGGCCTAGTGTATACTCCACCACGCTGCTCCAATGCGGATTGGTGAAGATACGGGTTTGTGGCCAACCGGTGTCGAATATTTTCAAACCCCCAAGGCCTCCGACGAGATTTAACCCAACCACCCACCCAGCTCCCGACCACGCCCGACATTGCTTAACTTCGTTGATCGGTTACGATCTAAGCAAGCCGCGGGGCACCGCGGGCTTCATTTACATTTATGCATAAAATGGCAATATGAATTAAAATATAATATAGGTACTGTCCACTATGTAGTGAGTGGCTAAAAAAATATAAGACTGTTTTGAATGGCCACCTGTTATTCCTTTTATAGTAACGAAGTAGATCGTCTTTATGATACCAAAGGGTATATTCAAACTCATAGGGAACAAACGAACGAAAGGAGAACTTCCTACCCTGTCAGGTTTCTCATAATACTGCGGGAACAGGGAGCGCGGGAGGGGGAAATTATTCGGGTCTCGATACCCCCCTTGCCCGGGCTTGTTCTCTAAGAGATGAATATCTTCCGGTGATTGTTATATTTGCACATAATATCACAATATTAATATTAATTATAATATTTTAATTTAATGCGCAAGTATACAGTCGGGGTCAGCCCCACTGTTTAGTGGCTCAATCATAGGGAACAACACTATTTGTTAAGATACCCACCTACCGCTTAACACATGGTTGCACAGACTTATTAAGACTAGGGGCCACTCGGGCAAATCATGAACTGATGGCGGGCCGACCGCCAGAAGTATAGGTAATTAAAGACAATAAATTTTTTTTTGGTTTTATTCTGGAATAGAATTCAATATTTTTCGAATGTATGAGAGTATTATTTTTGCTGTCGGCG
>DWKL01001672.1:0-14139 GCA_018249415.1 Phareas burnsi | reverse complement strand
TTATAAATTTTACCTCTCTCGCCTCTCCTCAATCTGTCTCCAGAGATCGCTTGCTTTCTTCGGTCACGTGGCTCGCCAGGAGCCTGACAATCTAGAGCTTATACTGTTGGGCCACGTTAAGGGAAGAAGAAGCAGGGCCAGAATTTCTACCCGGTGGACAGATATCATCCTCGAGACTCTCAAAAATCCAGGCGGCAATCCACCTAGCCCTAAATAGAAAATCTTGGAGAGCACTTACTCACAACACAACTTTTGGTGGTCACGACCCTCAGTCATGAGGAACGACGAAGAAGAAGATAAATTTTACATGTAAATAGGGCCAAAATATTACTTATTTTTATGTAAATTCCGATCGCGCTATGTTGTGTGACTGGACACACCAACAGATATAAAAGCACGACTGACTCTTCAAACTAAATTTCTCCATAATCGCTAGTAATCGCTCACGAGGGTGGCCGACGCGTGCACTTGACGAAGTGCGAAAGTTTTGATTCAATTTGGCGCGCGAGATGGATCGTCAGTCTATAAAGTTTTGCTTCCGGGTAGTAAATGACTACAATCAGCACATAATATAAAGGGAAGTACCGCAAATCTAACTTAAACTTAAAAGACATTTCGATGCGGTTCGGGTGAACTTACTTCTTTTGTCGCGTTATGAAAATCATACATTTTACCATATGAAACAAAAGACGCGCACACAATTAACATAGTGTGAAGTTAGCCTCCAATTATTTTTGTTATGATTATTATTTCTTTACGGTCTGAAGTTATTCAAGTACTTTGCGAGTAACGTATACATAGTAATCCTTTTAATTAAAATGTTGTTTAATTCAAGTTATTAATCGTAGTATTTGATGTCGTCGTATTGTTTAACTTGGTTCAAATTTATTTCGATGTGTAAAAATATTCATTTGTGATTAACGCCAATGACGTCTTGCTTCTTACATGCGTACTTATTTCACGCATGGTTTTTGAAAAATAAAGTGTTATTTTCAGGGAACTAGTTTTTCGTGCCAGTGAATTGTTTTAAATTCGGCACAATACACACTAATACGATTGTGGGAAAGCTACTCTGTCTGTTTGTTACCTTTCACGCCTAAACCCAAAGCGATTGCAATAAAATTTAGGTCGGAGATAGATTGCGTTGTCACAATGAACATTGGGTACATATGTTCCAAAAACTAAAACATCGTAAAAAGAATGACATCGCGAGGAGCCCTACAAACATAACAATTCTATAAGAGAGTTCACCAAGGTATGTAAAGTCCACCGGTTTTTCCTTACCCAGCGTGGATGACTATGAGCTAAATCCTGCACATTCTGAGAGGAGCAATACAACAGCAATCTGGTCAATAATTATTTAGGTAATAAGTGACCCAAATGTTTCAATTTTCGTTTTGGTTAAAATCGCCAAAACTGATATTTTGGTTTAAATCACATTAAGAATTACAGTTGTCTCATATTCTCGTTATTTATACATTTTTCACATTTGGTCACATTTTACGAAATAAAAAATTGATATACTAAATAAAATTTGAATAAACTAAACTTGAATTGAATTGTAATCCAGTACGCGTTTGTTAGCTTTATAATTTCTTAAAATATAAAACATCCTAGATGTAAAATAAAAGGAGGTAGTTTATTAAATATGTGGGCACATGTGGAAAATACATGGCTTAAAGAGAAAGGAATAAAAAAGTTGATAGCTAGATGAAGAAAACAAATGAAGATAGCAGCGCATGGAGATTGGATACGAGATGACGAAATTAGGGAGATCATTTTGGAAAACTGGTTGATAATTGTGTTTGCTTGCCTGGAAATGGGAAATGTGAGTATTATTTTCATGATTTGTTTAAAAAGTGAGATATCTTATAAGTGTTACATTATTGCTCTTTGAATTATTGCAATATTATCACAATCCGTTCTGTCATGACAATCAAAACAAGCCAGGTCTAACGTACCCCGTCACCTCTGTAAACGACCCGTCAGATCATACCCGCTTTATCGGGCTGAGAACTAATCTGAACTGTACAATGATCGTATAATAAATTGGATTTCTAGTTAACTATCACGTTTTATTACGCTGTAAAATATGTTCATCAAAATATTTAATCCGTACGACACGATCCGCATCGTTTCGATATTAAGCTCTATGTTATAATTAAAGAAAGTGGTTAATAATTCCAAGTGTATATTTGATTACTGCTGGCACCAAGTCATTCCTTCTTATTAACATTTGTGGGATGTTTTCGAAAGTTTTATCATCTTTACTGCCTTTTGGATTTTTAGGGTTCATTAGGATTTTAAAACATCAACTAGTGTAGGTGTATTTACTTCAACTGTTTCCTCATCAATTGTTCTAATACCTATCATAAAAATATAAGTCAATTAATTTAATTTTAATGTTAAGAAATAACTTATATTAAGTTTCCCTTAAAGTAAAATATAGAAATTCGCTTGACAAGGTTTTACGTTCCGCCCTTACAATCCGCCGTGATACAATCCTTGTGTTTCGGTTGGAGAGGTGCGGTTGACGGGTACACTTACAGCGAGGCGACCGTCTGAGTCCTCAGGAGATGTGACGTACCAGCGTACGACCTCATGTCACATCATCTCATGTGCTACTTCAGTCCTTTTTGAACATAAATATGGGTTACCTTAAAAACCAGTGACCATAATATCGTACGGTCTGCCCACTAGTTTGCTGACTCCATACATTCATAAAAAGCAATATAAAACTTTATAGATATATATGACGTAATAGATGATAAAATTATGGAAATGATATATGCCGTAAGCATTTTTTCAGCAAACAGCACTTGATACCTCAGTCTCTTATTTTTACAAGCTTTCGCTTAACTTGTCATTTCTTATCTATAGCATAGAAGAAGCAAACAAGTTTACAGCACACATGATGTTAAGTGGCCACTGCCGCTCGTAGGCATCTATCATCATCATCAACATCAGGAATCAATTAATTCCCCACTGCTAAGCACGGGTCTTTTCTCAGAATGAGAAGGGTTAGGCCATAATCCACTATGCTGGCCAAGTGCGGTAGACTTGACACACCTTCGAAAATGTACAAAAAATTTTCAGAAAATCAATAATCAACTCTAAATAGGATTTAAGTTGCACTTGAGGTCGGCTTCCTCTACGTTGGATTAGCCCTGAAGACCCTCTATTCCCCCATAACACCTGAGAACTACGTTGAAACACCTTGTGGATGTGTTTTTCTCTGTTACATTATAAAGCCAGAACACTGCAGCGCTCTGCGTTTATAACGCAAAAGTAAATATAGTGGCGATACCACCGTTGTCGAAGTACGAAGAGTTCCATCACCTTTAAATTGTTATGTTCGATGACAAAAAAATTATAAGTTACGGAGATGTAACTGTTGCACGTGATATGCGGAACTCAATATTTCCCGTGGTTCGACTGGCACTTGGCCATTTTTGTATTCCCCTCATTAAAATTTATTTATTAGAGTTCGTTAAATTCCTCTAATTGCTTTTTCCCCACTTTATTAAAATTATATTTTTCTTCATGACATTAAAGTGACTGCAGTTTATTTTATATTATGACCTGTAAACTCTACCTGTTAAGCGCACAAATAGAATTCTAACTTCAGTAATCAATACTTACAGACTTCTGTGATCCAATTCAGTAATTTATGTGTGTCGTCATTGATGTCTGATGACTTGACCTGACCGATGATGATCACCACATGAGCTTTGCTGTTCACGGGTCTCCTCTTCTAATGAAAAGGGTTAAGCAATGATGTACCACGCTGACCAAATGGGTAATGATAGACTTGACACACCTTTGAGTACTTTACGGTGAACTCTCAGGCATGTAGGTTTTACCCGATTTTTTCGTTCTTTGCTAAAGCTAGCGATAATTAATTTCTCATACACACATAACTTCGAAAATCAGAGGTACGTGCGGGGTTCGATCTTAGAACCGCAAGTTTGAAAAACCAGAATGTTATCACTAGGTTATTTCTCCTTAAGTCATAATTAGGTATTATTATTTGTCGTTAGTAATTATTACTACTAGATCACACCGCCCCGCGCAACATTCAATAGATCAAACCGTTCACATCACCACAGTAACCCAAATACTTCTGATATGGGACGGAAGTAGGTGTTATCTGTAATTAATAAGTTGATAACAAGGATGCTCAACTCATGGAGTATAATTGAAAACGGCCGATAGAAAACGAGCGGGATCCCTCGCAGTGAGTCGTGGAACTTTAATAGAACAAGTGACAAGGGATCTATTCAAAACTTTAAACCACTGACTCGGCTTGTTATTAATTGCTATAAAATATATCTACACGCTCCTATAATAATTTACATTTCTCGATATAGTTTGTGATTTCTGCACTCTGCTTCACGCGAGGATAATGTATTGGTGTGACAACCGTCACAATCTTACCATGGCTTACTCATGTAACGTACATTCATGTAAGGCGCCTACGTCATCATCATCAATATCATCATCATCATCACCATCATTAACCCACTAATGTCTCACTGCTAGGGTAGGGTCTCTTTTCAGTAAAGGGGGACCATGCCATCGTTCACCACGTTGACCAAGTTCGAATTTGAAGACTTCACACATCTTCGAGAACTTTCAGATGTTTATCTTCACCGTTAATACAAGTGATCATTAGTTTATTATACGTACGTAATTTTGAAAAATTAGAGATACATGCGAGATTCGAACTCCGAACCTCCCGCATGGAAGACTAGAATCTTATCATGATGCTATCAAAGCGGCCCCATAAACCAGAGGAGGCGTACAGCACTTCGTGGCTCGACTCCAAACACACCAACGTCACATCTATTGCTCAATTGTAACAGTAGAGTTAAACTCTGTGCTCTGGTTTAGTGGGAAAAATATTTAAATGAGGCTTCGCAAGTGAACCCTCAGGTGTAAAATTTGTGAACGACCTCAGCTTTCTGTAATCAATTGCATATGTCCATGTGTGTGTCACTCACCATTAGTTGGGCTGCATTGTCTATGCGATTGCTATTTTTATGATATAAAAAAAACAGAATTCAGATACGAAGTAGAAATTGTGTATGCTTGATCAGGAATCGATCCCAAGACTTCAGCGTATGAAATTAGTGAGATTAGTAAGTTCACCGCTGCGCTCGGCACATCGTTACAAGTTTCACATATTTAATGTACCATCAAACTCCTCTTGGACTTTTCCTCAAATTAACTCTATCCGGAAATATAACTTCAAACGCATTTTTATGATTTTTTATTGTGCCTATTTTATCATATGCATAGGACATGGAAGTTATTTCAAGACACTAAATAGGCAACCAGAACGAGATTTCACCTCAGCTTTACTGGAGTTGGTAAATCTGACATCAGAATATTGGTGATTTCATAAGGTTGGCTTTAAACACATTGATAAATGAACATTTATATGATTACATGTACTCAATAGTTTGATTAGCAATGATTATTTCACTCAATTGAAATTTGGTAGAACCGTTCATGGTTTCAGGACCTACCGTCAAATATTGGTAATTTCACAAACCTGGCTTTAGATACATTGATATTATGCGTATTCAATGAACACATCAACCATTCCTTTAATACACTTTCAACATTTGATTTAAGAGAAACAACTGAGGTTGCACCTTATCTGGCGCTGGGCCTCTGGCTCTAATTTCATTCAAACATGCCCGGCAACTACTGTTTTATTTATACACACGTACGATAAGATACACTGCGGTGCCACGTGTATTTATGGTTAGAAACTTTTATGAAACCAATTAAAACGTAGTAACGTTAAACCTCGCCCGAAACGAATAAAAATTCGAGCCATTTAGATATTGATAAAGTTATGCCTCTGATGCGTACTTCATATGTATAATAAAGATATTGTCGATATGTCTGCGTGTTGACTTTTTAAATTGGAAATTTCTCAAAGTATGTAGTGTCCATATATATACAGTAAACATTATTTTTATAATATATTCAAGAAATTTATTTGTTATTTGATGTTGCACGGAAAGTATTCTACGGAATAATATTTTCAAATTGTTGTTTTTCGGTTACTAATTCTTGTTTGCACTATTTTGTAACATTATTCATTTACGCCACTACTGTAACATCAGAAGGCTAAACATCGTCTAACGCTACGATGAAGCACAATCAAAATCAGTACATCATCCTCAAGATCTACCCATATTAATAGATAAAAGTTAAGAATTAGATATTCGTTTTGAAACATCAACCACAAGCAAACCCACAGGGCAGAGTTACCACTATGAAAATATTTGTAGTTATCTTTAAGTTTTATGATCAGTGTATCTACGCGGGTTGTAAAACGCTTCAAATTCCAAACACATTTTGGGCAAGAAAGAATAGAAAAATGTTAGATGAAATAAAATCGATGAAAAATTTCAAATATTGAACGGTTGCATATGTTTACTTATAAGCATAATGGATTTTTTATTACATTTATTGATTTAATTTTGGATATAAATAAATAATCTTGACAAATTAATAAGTGATTTATCACATTCATCAAAGTCAGAAAATGAATAATTCGACTGACGTATGTGATAAATCATTTTTTTTATTCAAGAAAAGTATGAGTGAAGGTATAATTTTGTTTTCGTAGTAAAATTTCTACTATATCTGTATTATTGTATACGTTTTACAGTAGTAATTTAAATAAAAGTTTTATATAGTGGTCAGTAATAGGTTTTTTTTAATGCTTCGTATTATTATAAGGTTCGGTGTTCCCGAATTCTTCATTATAATCTTCATACCCACGTATTTATATCCACATAATAACTTATAAAAAAGAATTGCTTTTGAAAATTACACGAGCGGAACCAAAAGAAAAAGCGTGTTAAAAACGGAGTAATGTAGAGTCGGTAGAGTGGCGGAGCCGTATAGTTTTTGTGAGAGACGGCGCTAGCGGCTCCACTCGATTTTTAATGACTCTATTAAAAAGATTAATAGCTCTATCGCTTAAAAAGTATCTCTTCTTTTTTCATTCTCTACAAATTTAATTAATACCGATACAGATCTCGGGCTTAAAGTTCGGGTTTGTTATGTTATATGTACCCACAATTTGTTTAGAAACTTGATATTTTCATCTGTAGGCTGTATTTTTCTTGTGTAATAATCGTTAATAATAATCAAATTGGTTTGGGGAATTTTTAGAAAATATTTGTGTTGGTACCTGTTTGTAAATTATAGGTTGTGTTTATAAGAGTGTTTCGTGTTAGACTACTGTAGACGAACGTTATTTTAGACATCGGTTAATTTTTGGTCTTTATGCAATTATAAAAAAGTATTTCATTGGAACTTATAGTGAAGTCAAAACACTAACTCATATTCATAGAATTCATGCGCGAGGATCATTATTAAATGTATTTTGTTTTTTTTACGATGACGACCCACTTTTCATGGGTCTCTTATAAGTGTTGCCTAGAATGTCACAAATTTTATTCCCGTCGAAAACTTTCTTAGAAATATAGATGTTTCCTTACAACCACAATTCCTTACAATGATCCCTTTTACGTTTTTTAATGAAACCACATTACAGAAAACTCTAATGTAAAGACTATACTATGAGACCAAAATAGCAGTAGTACTAGTGCCGCCGCTGTAAAACCACACAGCGTTTTGTTCGAAAATCGATACTTAAAGTCCTATTCGCTTGAGCAATCGTTCAAAACAACGCGTCGGGAAAATCTATTTTATTTATCTCATCTAGCGCCGCCGCTAAAAGGAACTTCCCCTTTTTCCACGCGATTTCACATGCAATCTATTGCCCTATTTACAAGAGCCTCTGTTGTCCTGTTGGAATTAAGCGTCGCGGCTTAGTGCTTATTCGTATTTGTGGGGATATGAATTCGAATGCTACTCAGTTCAAGCAGCTTACAGTGTTGTGCTCCACTATCATCGGGAAAGTAAATACAGTGATGCAAACAAAGTTTTTTAATAGGTTGTAGAACTATAGTACGATCGAAGGTACAACCGCTGCTCTCATAATCCGTCGTGAAGCAATTCTTGTGTCTCAGTTGGTGAGGTGTGGCCCCCGAGGAGTAGTGCAGCATTTCGTACGGCCTTAGTAAGTACCTCTATCCTGTTAGAGGTTAGATTAAGAGTGGCTGCAATGACCATTTAACAGCAGGTTACCTGCGTGCTAGTTTGATACTGTTCGAATATAAAAATCTCTAGCTCTTTAATTAAGACTATCGCGCTTCAAGGAGCCATTTGAACCTAAAAATAAATTTGAATCAAGTTATTTTTGTGATTTGCAAAGCTCTCGGAAAGTTAATGACCTATTGGTTTATATTTACCGAAATGGATTTATATTTGTTACAAACTATTTATAGAGGCTATCTTGCGAAATATTTCGGCTATCGTAAAAATAGAAATAACCTACTGTAAGATTTTTATTGGAAACCTTCCGAAAGACTAAATATTATTGTAGCTTAAGACATACATATAACCCAAGTCGTGGTTTTAGTTTAATTGCCAACACGTCCACACAAATTTTATCGGAACGAGTCAAATAAGACTTATTCACTCATAAATCAAGTTAGTTGAAAACATATAATTAATACATTAAGTGATTTGAAAATAAATTAAGTGTTTTGAACCATGTCTCTACAAGTAAGTGATTATAGTAAGTATAATATCAGTATTACCATCAAGCTGTACTTATCTGACTTCGGGGTGACGGTTTCTCAGAACAAGAAAGCCTTAGGATTAGTTCACCAAGTTATCTAATTGCTAATTAGTGGATTTCATACACGTTTGGGAACTTTATTGAACTACCAGACATTACCTCGAAATGTTTCCCTTATCGTTGATGTAAGCGATAATTAATTTCTAACATGCATATAACTTAGATAACTGAGTGGTGAGTAGAATGTGACCCCCGGGCTTAAAGGTGTTTAAGGCCGAAATAAATACTATATATCTAAAGCTCTGAATAACAAAAGTACAGTGCGTGGTTAAAACGCTACCGAAGTGTAACAGGATGCTCCCTTTTTCCGCCCGAGTAGACGCAAAATCTACCCCGAGATGCACCGCCCCCATAGTAATTGGGTAATAAGAAATGCTGGATGTTTATCTCTTTTACTTATATCAATATATATAATTGTTATGCCGGTAACTGTAAAAGTAATTCATCAAATTCCATTCGATTTTCAACATTATCAGGGGAAATGTTTTGAGATAATTGCAATATTTGATGTCCGTTTATCTTATCGTAAATAACGATCTAGTTACTTTTAGATTATTTATGAGGGTAAAATTAACTCAATCTTAATCAAAATAAGGACAAAGATGTAAATTTTCTAACTATATATACAAATAAACCTATAATGTTTTTCTGTGATTTCAGAATAAGTACCATCTTACAAAGCTCATCTTCTTATTTGCTTGATGAAACAAATTAAAGTTATTTAAAGAGTGAAATTGTATTTGATGGGACTTTTACGAATAGAAAGAAAACTTCACTCGGAATGGCATATGTTGTTTTTGTCCCAATAATATTCTCTACATACTAATTGCAAAAACCATACACACATACACACATATGACGCTGCGCGAAGATGCACGTTTAAACTAAAATATTGTTATTGAAAATAAACAGCCCAGTTAAAATTGTTCTGTGTATCCCTAAACATCCCTTCTTTCGCACCACTGAGCAAGCAATCTACCGCCCGCCCTATAACGCAATGTGCTTCCCTATCTAGTTGGAATTGGCCTTACAGAGATCCTGCAAGGGATTCACATACCAGCATGTTAAAGAAATTATTTCTCGTTGGTTGAAAATTCTATTAGCAAAAAATATTTAATTTACAAAAGGAATGAAATTCAAACGTATTTCAAAGTAACTACACTTTTCTAAGGTCAGAATATGTTCATTTGCATTTAAATAGAATATGTGCTTTTTCTGAGAACTACATTTTATTTCATGTGGCTGGCTGCTGGCTACAACTCTTTTTATGTCCTACTGCCGAGGACGGGTCTCTTCCCAAAACTAGGGCAGGCCTAGGGCAAACTCTGCTCCAATTCAAATTAATTAAAAAAATAATTACGAAATTAAAAATAGTATTACATTTTTTATTACATTATTACTTTTAATATTATGTATTTAAATTCGCATAGTCATTAATTTATTTAACCAAAATGATTAGTTGAAGTAACACACATCAATTATTATTATTTTATTTATAGCTCTATAAAATATTTATATTATATTATTTTCTATCAAAACAAATAAATTCTACGAATATGTTAGGCATTTAATAAATCCACAAGACATTTAATAAAAATTATATTCGAAATTTGAGTCTACATTTTGCAATAGAAACCCGAAGGAGTACGCAAACATAATGTTTACGCGTGTTGTGTACCGCAGCGCACGCCGCCTCGTCTGTGCCGTGGCCTGGCCACCCCAGTCCGCCGAATTCTATTCTATCCGACTCAGTGGCGTACCGCCTTCCGAACGAGGAGGATGTATATTCGTTTCGTCCGCGCGCGAACATCGAAATAAATTACGATCGCGAACAAGCGATATGTAAACTTGTTTGATCACGAAACATTTTTTTTGAATTAAAAGCCGTTCCCTTAACGTTCGTAACGCAACATTCGTGTTGTCCAACATGTTCCGGTATTAATTTTCCGTATAATAGAGATCGTTACCGTAAAGTTCCGGTTCGGACGTCCATTCATTGCTCCATTGTGCACGATGTATTCCCGGTCAGGTTAGCGATGGCTGTGATTTTGGTAAACGTTATGTTATGAGAGTAACGATGATTCTGAAAATGGGGGTGAAGGCGCCTCCGGGCAAGAGTCCGGCGAGACAAGAGAAGGAGAGGAAAGAAGAGAAGAAAGAGACGAAAAAAGTTGACAAATGCGATGACAGATGTCCCGGGGACCCGTGGATGTACTGTGCGGTTTTGTGGTGTGCCTGTGCCATGAGTCTGATCTCCAGTGGGTATAGTCTGTACAGGCAGCAAGGCCTGCAGGACAGGCTCTCGTTGTTGGAGGAGCAGCATCTGGCGTTGAGGAGCGCCGTCTTGGAACCCCAGCAACCGCTGGTGGAGAGGCTTCGGAGAGAGGTGGCGCGGTCACCCAGCTACTGGCGGCCACGGCGGAGCATCCGGGATTATGGAGATTGCGTTTGTCCACCAGGTAAGTGTATTGCTAGATATCAAAATAGAATTAAAATCTAGCTGTTAACGGTTTTTGTCAGAGATTTAATGGGTAATGACATTATCTTTTGCAATTTACTAACAATTTGTTTGTATAGTTAGAACATATAGTTTAATTCATTTGTTATTGTTAGGATGCAGTAAGATGAGCCGAGATGCAGGAAGCAGAAGGTAGACTCTACCTACTTAACCAGTTCCCTGTAATGATATGAAATTCTTGTACTTATACGCCATAAATACTTGCGTCACTTAATAAAGACTAATGTAATGGTTGAACTCGAATGTGTGACTTTATTAAATATGATTTAAATATTTGTTTTGATAAATCCATTATTATGATAACTATCTACAAACAAATCCACCATGATGTAATAAACAGGCCGTATTCAAATAAAGGCTGTAAAACTTAATCGATTATAAACTCGTTTAGGTAATTTCCAAACAAGTCATGAGTTTTTCTTAATGTAAATATTATACTGATTAAAATATATTTTCGTTTATAGTTCGTGTTCAATTCGTGTTATTAGCCGTCTACACGCATATATTAGTATCTGAGCTCAGATATGTATTGAGCCGTGATAACCCAGTGGTCATGAAAATTCGATCTCCCAGTTCGTGCGTTGGTTTCTGAGGGTCTGAATCCCAGGCGCAGTATGGTTCCCAGGCACACTGATTTCGGATTTTTAAGGACTATATCGGAAGTATATCTCCCTTATCTGACGACTTGCGTCTTCTACCTTTAATTATTTATTAAATTATCACAAACTCTAATGTTTAGGGACAACATTGAAATAACACATGTATGTCTGAGAGTTATCCGTAATGTTATCAAAGATTTTTTTACATGGGAAGAGTAGCAATCGAGCTTCCTGGCTACCTGATGTTCACTGGTCATTGCAGCCCATGGACTCCAATTTTGATGTGACTGTCCCTTAAATAAGACTGAAGGCCTATCCAATATCGTATGGGGATGCGTTACTACTCCTGAGGCCTAAGATGATCGCCGAGCTGTAAGTACCTGGAACAATAATTGCTTCACATCGGATTATGACGGTGGCGGTGATATCTCCTCGGACAAACTATAGTTCATGTGTGAAATTATCAACCAATCCACACTTTCCAGTATGTGGACTGTGGCCCAAATCCTTACTCTGAGAAAAAATCCAAGCCCATCAATGGGTGTTGATGGTATTGTTTTTATAACCTTGACTTACATTTGCCTTCTAGCAGTACTGTCGGTCCGCTGTATTCTGGTTTGAAGTAACACAGAGATACTTAAATGAGGCGTTTAAATTAGTTATCAAGGTTTTGCTATCCCTGATGTTGTAATTGCCTTCTTTAGGACTTCTGTTGTCTGGATTGTGTAATATAGACGGGCGGCAATTATTACTAAAATGTATTGTAATTTTCATTGTCATGTTTATTTGTTATTTTATATTAAAATATCTACAGATAGTTATAATTAATTCTTTAGTTTGATTATATTAGCATAATAACAGTGGTGGGTTCTGGTTTGAAGGTTGTTGTAAAGGAGAAAGACGTTCCAATTGAGATCTCAGGATGTAGCGACACATTTGGATGTTTGTCTGCTCGTTTTTGTGTGTCCACGGCACCCACGAAAATCCTAGAATGAAGCTGTGAATGTAAAAAGCATTATTTACTATATTTATTTATATGTTACTAAAAATATCGTATTTTGGGTTACTGTTTTCGTCTTATCACAATATAAATTAGACGCAATATTTTGTATTTTAAACGAGGTAGAACTATAGTTAGTCCGGGGAAGTACCGCCGCCGCCCTCCTAATCCACTGAAACGTACTTTTGTGCTTCCGTTGTCGAGGTGCAATTGCTGAGCACACTTACGGCGAAGCGACCATCTTAGTCCTCGGGAATAGTGACGCATTTATGTACGACCTCAGATATAACTTTGTTTTGTTTGAGGTTAGGTATGGGTGTCCATGGGCTGCAGTGATCATATAAAATCAGGTTAACGAGGGTGCAGGCTACGCTTGTTTGCTGCTCTTCAGACATAAAAAATATGGTACTATAGAGCTTGAAACCAATAGTTTATAACTCCGGTCAGCCAGTTCCAACGTTTTCCGACATTTCACCGGAATGCATAAATTCTATAAATATTGAGGGTCGGTCGGTCGGTCGGTCGGGCCGCATCCGACAACAAATTGAATCGTCAAGCAAACACGATGGAGTGTTTGCTCCATACCGATAGTTATTAAACCCGATCAACTTTATCAATATTTACACAGCAAACCGTTGAGCGAGCGCTTTCAGGCTGTGCGTTACAATTGTTTTCTCGGAGTTATTTGACGTCGCTTTTAAATTATTCATGAAACTCGGCAAAAGCATTTGTAGTACTGCATAAACCTACATATATTACAAATAACTTGATGTTAGCCAAGCCTAAGCGCCACTAAATAACCGCTGGGGCCGCATGGTGAAGTATCCTCCAAGCCTAATCTCAGTTGTGAAGACAGACTCGTACCCAGTAGAGGGACATAAAAAGTATTGCAAGCAAGCTTCCTTGTGTGTAAAAAAAATTGCGATCGAGTTGGTTATTAATTAATCAGGTCCTTGCGCATTAATAACCATTTAAAAAATATATAGACATGAGAGGTGGTAGTACTATACTTCATCCGGGGAACTACCACTTTTTAGATGGTAGAACAATCGTTCGTCTGGCGAAGTACCACCGCCGCCCTCATAATCCGCCGTGAAGTAGTTGTGTTTCGGTTGGAGAGGTGCAGTTGCCGGGTAGACATATAACGAGACGACCATCATAGTCCTCAGGAGTAGTGACGCATCCATATATTATACAACCTCAAACGAAACTTCGGTTTTGTTAGAAATTGGATGTGGGTGTCCATGGGCTGTGGTGACCACTTAACATCAGGTGGCCTGCATGC
>DWKL01001671.1:0-14145 GCA_018249415.1 Phareas burnsi | reverse complement strand
TTCTAATATCTTTCAAATGTTAATGTATTTTGTATATTAATAAATATTTTGTAAAACAAATATAAAAAATATAATTATTTCTTAAATATAAAAATTAACAACAGTTACAATCTTATTTTAAATTTGCATTTGATGTAATTAAGAATTTTCTAGACTAAAATTTTCTACTATCACTAGAAATTGGGAAAACTTTAGTAACTTAGGATCATCAATAAACGGAAGCTTAATATTGTGTCAAGAAGGCGGGAGGCGTGAGGGCGTGATTTACCAAGATTATCCCGGCTGGCTGTTAGGGCGAGGGCCGGCATAACGGTAACGCGTGTTTCGATTTCGTAGAGCATTTCTCCGCGAGATCCCGTTACTCGCCCGAAAGTACTTTTGTTGCTTGCTCGACTCGAACGCTACGTTCAGCCACTCGCTTATATGACCGATCGTGAGTTCAGCATATTGAGAACACCGTTTAGTTGCCATTATATTTGTTCAAAACAAAGCCAGCCTTTTCATAATTCGTATACACAATGAATGCACGAAGTTCAACTAAGATCAGTGAACTTACATTCATGACGTAGATATATTGATATAAGTTAATTATTCCTCGAAATGTAAATTTCATTACACATAAAGGAGAATATCAAAAATAAGCTGATAAATTTCAGATAAATGGAAGAAATTTTGTGGGCAGTTGTGTAAGCGAGTGGCCTTGTGAGCAAACTGCGGGTCGATGACTGCGGCGCATTAACTACGGATGATGTTTATTTTATTGAGAGAGTGAGCGTAACCGGCAAAACACAAACTGTCTCATAAAAGTGAAGTGCCTATTTTTGAGACTAGGCTTCATTGTGAATATTTAAACATCACCGTAGTAATGACGTAGCAAAACGCCTACGAAGTTAATAACTTTTGTTATAGAGTTATGTTATATAGTTATATTGTAATAATGTATGTGGTTTATGAAATATAAAAATATTGGAATTACTGCAATTGTTTTATTCATTTTAACAAAATATTTATAAATGAATTCACAATAAGTATAATTTAGCAGTAAAAAGGGCCATAGCAATTTTATTATCCCAATCAAGACCGTTGTCATCATCAACACATTATTGTTCTCTTTCCAAGCACGGTTCTCTTCTTAGATTAATGGGGACTAGACCATAGTCCACCATGCTGATCAAGTGCAAATTAGACTTCACACATCTTTGAAAACTTTATGGAGTCCTATCAGCCATGTAGGTTTCCTTACGATTTTTGATTTACTGCTAAAACAAATGATAATTAATTTCTAATATGCACGTAACTTGGAAAAAATCAGAAATGCGTGCGATATTTGAACCCCGGACCCCTAGCGTGACAAATCAGAATTATCCCATTGGCCTATTGAAAGTAATCTACACTCAACATACATATTATTATTGTATGTTACAACATATCTTTATTCAGATTTTTTACGAGGAGCTAAAATTTGCTGTAAAATTCCTTGGTAAAAACAAGCTGTTTTAAACATCACCCCGGACAAAGAAACAGACAAACAAGCAAAAACTATAAAACGAGTTTTTGAGTTTTTTTTATAAGTGCTAAATAAGTGGTAATAAATAATAATAATCATTTAAGAAAATGCATTCATTTTGAAATCATTGACTTTTCAATTGTGTTTACATGTTCACGTAAGTTGATAGATTTAAGGATATTGAGTACCTTGAAAACGAAGCCAAATGATAAATATTCTTGTAAAATACAATAACATGCAAAAATAAATACATTCATTAAAAATGATAACAGTTATATTTGAAATAAAACCATAGACATCTTATAAGTAATTGACATTAAAAAATGAATAATAAATTTTAATGAGTATTAAACAATAGCATTTACTAGTTGTGGAAACAATATTACGTTTTTATATTGAAAAAAACTTTTTTTTTTGTTTCACTTCAAACTAATTTACGCATTAAGGTACTAAAAATAAAAAAAGAACGTGTTTGTATAAAAATGTATTTGTTTGCCAAGTAGCCGAAAAAATAAATATCTGAGACGTAGCATTAGCGTGAGCTAGGCAGCGACATATAGACGAAGAGCGACGAAGTAGGAGGCTTGCGCGGGTGACGTAATCCATGCGGTTCGATACTCTCGAAAGGCTGCGAGGTCGACGGCCGCTAGACGCGGAACCGCGGCCTACGCCACCGCTCAATTAAATCTTCCGCACTTGCTTTACATTTTTGTACACTATGCTTATTCTGTATTCAAATTTCGACACCCACTCGATGGAATTCAAATGGTAAAATAAACTGTCAGATTGTTTGACCAGCCGAAATAAGTACGTTACAAAAATGTTTCTTCAAAGCAATAGATTCTAATCTTTAATTTTACCAACACACAAAACTTTACCCACAGTAATTCTTTTATTTTTCATGTAATGTTTAGAGCCTTTAAATACGAACAATTAGCTACCCCAGTTCCACAAAGTGCGAAAAATAAGTATCGCCGGTATCGAGTACAAGTGAGAGGCGAGCGGGAAGGGCCACCGAGAGCGAGTTACACAAGAAGGGTTACAAAACTATGGCAATGAACCCGAGTAAACCTGAACCTTGCGAACCGCTAGCTGCCGATGGCGACAGTTGCCGCGCACCTCGCTGTATCTCATTGTGCATAACAATCTCGCTCTGAAATTCCGTAGTGGGAAAATAACCTATAGTCTTAATGCAACGTCTGTTCTGAAATACGGACACCGAATACTATAAATCTCATTGAAGTAAATTTTCAGATACCTAAATTTAAAGCAAATTTGAAATGATTAGATCCAAAGATTTAGTAATCAACAAATTATATCAATTAGATTTTTTATTTTTAGCAAATTTTACCCTTTTTTATTTCTAAATATTTATTACAAATTTTATTTACAAATATACCCCAGAAACATATTACATATTTGTAGCTTGACGTATAGACAAGTTAAAAGAATTATAACATAAGAAAATTAATCTTATTGTCGAATATGATAGGCAAGATTATAATTGTCGTTTTTAAATATCAAATTTTGTGCAGTTGGATCAGTAGAAAACATATAATATTTCAGGTTAAAAATAAATTTAACGTATCCGTAAACTGTGAATTAATTTTCCCGAAAGCTGTAAATTATAAAATGTATGAACTATGAAAGAGAGTATCGAAACTTTAAGATTTTTCTCTTATCATGCCATAGCAATATATGTATTATATTCAAAAGCACACACCCCTAGAGAAGAGATTTCGCAAAATCCATATATGTTCTACTATTGTATTACTGTTACATGTTTATGCGTCGCTATTAACTATTATATAAGAAGGGCTAGCTCCATAGGAAAGCATTCACCGTACTGCGCAATGCGGAAATGTTTTTGTGCCTGTTGCGCTGCGATGCTACTGCATGCTGTACATTTATATAAAATGCATTAGAGAGACAAACATTGCAAGCGTTCTCAATGAATTCGATACGATGAGAGAATCTATTATAAGCAATGATTTTATAGGTAACACACCACACTGAGAATTTTATTGTTAAATCTTAAATATTTAAATCACAGATTATCACATGTATTATTACATCACGTTTTCGATTCATATGTATGTTAAAAGAAAAACATGTCGACGTTATCATCTTACATACAAACGACATCAACGAGCGCTGAGTTGAATGCGCTTGATTACTTATTAAAATAATAATGTAATATTTTTTTATTAATATAATCCTAGTATAAAATTATTGTCTTTACATGCATTTACTTTACACAAACAGGTCATTATCAACCCATTGCTGGTCCATTACTGGGCACGTTATCTTCCCAGAATGATAGGGATTAGGACATAGTCCACCACGCTGACCAAGTGTGGGTTGGTAAACTTCACACACCTTTGAGAACTTTACAGAAAACTCTCAACTCTCCCGGACCCCCGAATCTCAAGCGTAGGAGAACGTTATTATATCACTGGGTAGATTACTCTTAATGGATGTATATTCCACTGGATGCACGTGGGACGTATAATCCACTGAGATGATTAAAATAACCGATTTGTGTAATATACCAAAAAATGTTACACTATACGCATAAACACATGCACAAACACGTACACTCATAAACACACCCATAAGCTATCATAATTACAATTTAATACAAATACTACCAAAAATATTAATATTTTAGACTTAAACTTTAAAATGAAAATCACCATGTTTACTGTTCGCGAAAGATAAGTGTAATTGCATCTTTAAAGTCTTACCAACAACGTCAGTTTATGAACATCAAACGATATTTGTTATATTGTTATTGCAAATAAGTATATATTCATATGCAACATAAATAGGAAGCATAAAATTCTGTTCTAGTTATTGCACATAAAATACAACAAAAAAATTACCCTAACTTCTAACGTTGTGTGTAAAAAAATCATATTATAATTAATTGAGAAGAAAACAATTTTTTTTTCATCACCAATTATTTCACAATTTCGTGAGAAATACAAACAGAATTTATTAAGTGCAGCTGTAAGCTGTGACCATATTTGTGTCGCAATGCAAGATCACCATCACCACGTTATTCGCCCGCCGCCGCAAAATCGCCGAACAGCACAGCGGGGTCGACGAACCCACGTTCATGTGCTCGATAAAAGTAAAAACTCATGCTTTCTGCGTTACCGCTCACGTTACAAAATATTCTCCACACACTGTCCCCCACGAATATTTAAACAGGTGACACACAAGCGCACACTGTCTCGCAAACGGACAACAGCAAAACGAATAATGAAGACAACTGAAAAACAATAGCTCTGTACACATTTCTGCACACACATATCGTTAATAACACTTATGTACATATTTGATATACAGGATCATGGTTTATGAATGCATTAAAATTTTCGCGTAATTATGATTTGTATGTAATTATGAGTTTCGTTTATATTTTGAATCAAACATTACATGTGAAATTCAGTATCAATACTTACTCAATACCAATGTATCAGAGTTCAAGAATACATCATTTACGATACCGATCCAAACAAACTTGATTAAATTACAAACATATATTATATATTATTAAATAACACTAAATGCAGGTGCCCTTTGACTTTCTAAAATCAAGTTAATAAGTTTCTGGTAAATATAAATGAATCTGCCGCGAAGTGAGTGTGGATGAAAAGTGAATCAACCTGACGATTGGTTGCGCGGCTACTCACGTTCGTTGACCTCACAAATTTTCGTTTCGTTAGTTGCTGCGTACACCCCCCTCCTCCCCGTCACTCTTTCCGCTTGCCATTTTGCAAGTTCACGATAATTCACACTTCACAACTAGGCACAAAAACGATTTCACAGAAAAACTGTGATTCAGATAATGTCTTAAAATAATAAAAATCCAGTGAGGTTATATCGACGACTTTTATTCGCATACAATACGATTATTAAATACAGACACCATTATATCATATTACTCAAACATTAATTATTATCCTGGCGCAATATCTGTTTATGGAAAAAACAACAAAGTCATTTAATAAAGAGGATAAAATATCATAATAAAAGCTTCAATTACATACAACTCAAGCAAATACCGGATGCACAAATGACGGGATGATGGATTGTTGAATGTATGTTTCGTAAAAAAGGATTGCACATTATTTTCAATTCAAAATCTTTAGAATTATATTTTGCCAGCCTGTTTTCTTCCATGGCTACTAAAGGAAGTAATAATAGCTAGACCTTGTCATTGAACTCTATTAAATATTTCGCCAACGAGTTCCTTGCGCTCTCGTAACCTCTCGAATCTTAGTTATTCGACTCAACTTTTTGCATCTTAAGCATTTTTAGCGAAGCAAAATGGCATTGTTCTAAAACATAGGTTTTAGTGTACATATATAAATATGAAGATACAGGGATTAGGATTTGTATTCGATTCTAAAAAATCGTTAATTTTCCAACAACTTCTTAACAAAGGTACCTAATTATACTTAGTGATAAATGCTACTGTCAAATTTATAAATATATTACGTGAAATATTTAAAAAGGATTATCAGTTCATAGGCAGATATGATCTAATGTATTCAAAGTAACACTTAGAAGTTAAACAAATACCGCGAAGTATCATTGGCGGCCAATTATAACATTTAATTGGCACTCATGTATATTAAATGGACAGCTAAGATCAAATCATGATGACGGATTGATAGAATGACAATTTGGTGAGTAGGCCAGGCAACGCAGAAGACTCCGATCGCAGTTCACCATGGTTCAACGTGACACTTTCCGACGTCATAAGCAACTTTCCTACGAGCAATGCGCTTGCTGGCGACGTTAGCGCCGCGCATCGCGAACGGTGGCTGCGGGAACTACTGTGCGCTACTTTTCTAGCAAAGTACATAATAATTAATTTATACTACGACTGTGACTTTTCTCCACGCTGTTGCGCCCACAGCACTGAGGAGTACAATTAATAGACGGCAGCCGGTCAAGTGTGAACGTTCACGTGCCTTCCGGGTTCTATCATTATATTGGGTAAAAAATCTTCGCCTAGGATGTATATATGTAATTACGTAATTACAACTGATCATCGCACGCGCGTGCAATTACTCACATAAACGAAAAACATTTGTAATTTAGTTAAACCAATTGTAGTGTCGTTGCTTAACTTTACAAAACTTAAGTCTTATTTCTTAAATGATTTTATTCATAAATATTTGTATAGATTATCAAAATTAATGCATTATTCTTTATTTAAATAAAGAACAATGTATTGATTTTGATAGTAAGAGCGGCTATTATCGCTGCATTAATTTTTCTTGCATTGTTTCCGCTTTTTTACTTCAGGCGTTAACCAGGAAGCGAGGGAGTAAGCACTCATCCTACATAAAGAGGTCGTTGCCACAGCCGCTCGATATTTACTGCCTCTACCAGCGCTAGACAGCCGATAGTGCACCCACTCTGAATAATTGTCACAGTTTGTAAGATTCTTCAATTGTTCTACAAAATGTATTTTTGAATGTTTGTACAAATCATATCATAATCGTATCGATAACTTAATACCATGTTATTGCTAGTTGCAAATTAACATGCTCTGACATATATGATAAACGGTAAGTGGTAAAAATGGAATTCAGATGTCAGCATATTAATATTTATGCTTAAATAATGTTAGGTTATAACGACATCCCGGTCTTTGTAATGTTAATGAAGCCATCACCATTATTATCCTGGAATAGAATTAGTTATTAGTTACTAAAACTATTGAAGGTTAGTAAAAGCGACATTTCAAATCTTTAAATTATCATTATCATCAAAAGGTTAACGTCAAAGGTAGAATGCTTCGTGATTCGACTGCAGAGGCATCACTTTCAAACCTATTTCTGCATGATAATAGTAGTGTGTTCTGGTTTGATGGGTGTGGTAAGGAAGACTCAATTAATCGAGGCGTTCCAATTTAGTCGGATAGTCGCACCTGTGATTGTTCTCGGATAGGACTTCCATTCTACTTGGAATTGATTACAGATGGATGGAGGATGGTGGTGACTACTTACCATCAGTTACACTACTCTTAGCTCTTTTGCTACTTTTATATCGTAAAAAATATCATAATCAGTGATAAAGTATGATAAATTTTTCGCGGACCCCTATTTTTTGACAGCTATCTGGTTCACTTGGGCTGATTCTCAGAACAGTACGTTTTTCAACTGCTCGATAGATCATCCCATATGACCTCTAACGAAAAAGGCGCGGTTAGTGATGGATTGTTAGATGTTGTAACACACGTACTGGGCGAAACGCTATTTATCCATGTTATACCAAGCTCCGTCTACCCATTCCCTCGCTTGTATTGACAATTCGCACTATAGAAGGACTGACACGAAGTGGATTCGCTGGGATAAAATAATATCTTAGAATATTTTTTACTCGTATAGAACCAATCCCCCTAAAGCATATATATGACTGCATCTATCACAGTTGTGTGTAGACATCCAAACATACGAGCGACATGTCAAAAGCCATATTTAATATATCAACGGGTCATAGTAAATCAAACAGATTACAAAGAATTTTTGTAATAAAAACGGAAAGTATATTAATAATGTTCACTTGGAAGATGCGATGAATTTTAAGCAAAAAGGCTCCTTATTTCTATGACAAATTTTAGTCAATCAAGTAGACATTTACGATATTTTTTACTTTAAAATACTCTAAACAACATAATAATTTAAGGTGAATAACTTAAAATTATGATAAGTTACAGAATAATCACTTGAGAAACATCAGCGGTTAATTGTCCCAAGTAGTTCCAAGTAGTTTATAATTTGTTATAATCAGAGAAAGGGAATTTGAATTCAAAATATTTAGAAACTAAGTACCCACTTGAATATAACATGTAGCAATGATTCTTTTGCGTCCTCACGGTTTTTATTTCCTTTGTTCAATTTGCTACTTTAAGTTTATGTTTTTATAAAGGCGATGTATATTTGTAATTCGGTCACGATACACGAAATGTATATTTGTACTTTATGCTATTACACAAGGAAAATGAACTTGTAATACTTTCTCGTAAAGTTACTTAAATAAAAAACATTGAAAAATGTGTTTATTTATAGAGAATACAAAACGAAGAGCTTTATAACTCCGCCATTGTGAATAAAACTGCAAAAACAAAAAGTTCATTGTCATTTGGGCACAACAATCTGCTCGTGTTTTTATGATACCAATCTTATCTTTGCCATGCAGCCATTTTTATTGTGTTGTAACTTTGCGCAAGTGGATTAAGCGTTCCTGGAATTCGTTACCTATTACTTTTTTTTCAATTATACATTTAAGTAGCTCTGCAAGTTGTTTTAAGTATATAAAATTTTTTTTAGTTTAATATTTTTAAAGACGACTACTCTATATATCTCTTGCAAACTCCTCAATCGATTCTCATTGGAACAGCGTGATGTAGTACACTTCAAGCCTTTTCCGATTGAGGGGAGAAACACAAACCCAGCAGCGGAATATAAAAAGGCTTCCAGTTACTTCAATATAAGCAACTTATTGTAGATCTTTTCCGAAGATTTTTCGCCATATATTCACATCTTTATCGAACCCCATGTTGAATAGGAATTCTATCTAAAATCGATCATAGATCATAGATAGCGTTATTAGCCCAGATAACCCAGTTGAAGTGGCTTATATAAATAATTGTGTCCTGAATATGACGACTTGTGTAGCACAGTGGTCACCACACAAGTCTGACATGCAGAGGGTTAGATCCCGAGCGCGGAAGACATTTAAATGATAAATTTTAATAACTTTTCTAGTTCTAGATGTTCGTGTCTTTGTGTGTGTGCATGGAAACCATTACGTCCTATGTGGCTGGCTACGAGTGCAGTAAGAGTTATCATTATTACGTATGTCTTAATGATTACGACGAGTTGCCCAAGATGTTGTCTGACTCGATTTTTTGGAAGGCTTGACATGTAGAGACGCGTTTGCGGCATTTTCTTGACATATTATCACACATGGCGGATACCATCCTCGACTGCACAATATGATACTCTCGGGAATGATGACCGACAAGACCACTGAAACGACTGTAAAGGAATAAACCTAAAGGTGAACCAGATTAATGAGATGAAATATCGTGGAAGTAGTGGGTATATTACTTTAATCATGTAAGGTAGGGCAAGTGGTGACTAGATCCTCAATAGATGGGTCTCCACAAAGTGGCACAAGCTAGGGGTCAACATTTGCACGAGCGGCTACGGTTGGCGGGAGGTGCGGCGCCGGTTTTACTGTTGTGAGGGAATAGATCCACCAGATTTCCTCGTTATTGTTCCTCTTTTAGACGGTTCTACCCCCGAGCAATATGTTTTAATAACTTCAGTCTAGTCAAGCAGCTAAAACAAGCAGATCTTTAGTACTAGTAATTTTAAATACCTACTGACGAATGGCGTGCAATATCAGTCTACTCGGCAGCATCTCTTATGCCTTTATTAATCTGTTAATGATAGACATATAAACCTGTAATGATTAGACTTCCGTTATTAAAATACTTTTGGTTACAAACACACACATATTACTTATCCCGCTCACACACACAACTTTATCGTTCAAACCGTTAATCCAATTTTTAAACTCTACTAAGCAGCTTATAGCTTTACGGGACCCAATTATCTTCAAATATAAAATATTCTTTTTTAGATATAACAAATAAAGTAAATGAACATAATTTCTACCCAAAATTGATTACAGTTGCAGTAGCGAGGTAGAGGTAGAAATTAAGAGGCATCCAACAACCCAGTTAAACACTTCATGTAAGAATATATAAACTACCAACACTGTCCTAGGCAGAACATAGCAGCGTCTCACTGCTGCTATAAAGCAAACCATATAGAATTTACCTTTAAAATAATCAGATTAGGTATTCGATATGTGATATAATTGCAAGCACCAACGCACTACCAAAAACACCAATTCTGCCTTCTAGCGGCAGTGCAGCGTATACCAGCGTGTAAACCTGTTGTATTCTGGCTAACAGGCCGCGTGAGTCGTTCCAACTGTTCCAACTTAATTTTCGAAGGTAGCAACGTACTGGTGTTCGATGTTTGATAGAACTCTAGTCCTATTTAGGGTCGTTTATAGATGTTCGAATTAACGCAAGATAGGCTGTTAGCATGTTTTCTATTTCCATATAAAAAAGAAAATACATATAAACAATTTCATTCCTGACCACGGTGACTACGGTGGACAAAAAGCGATATACGTGCAATCCACATTATAGATAGCTAATATTTTATTATTATTTATTATTTTATATTAATACCATATCTAAATTGGATAGGGCTTTTTGGCATGGAAGTAACAAAACAGCATGCAGTCCACCGAACATTAAGTGATCACTGCCGTCCATAGATATTCGTAAACAACCTCAAACAGCATTGGAGTTTTATACGAGGTCGCACAGATGCATTGCTATAAATGAGAATTTAGTTAGAATGCATCGTATAAACGTCTCTTCCTTACCATGCCCTTCATACCAGAACACAGTAGCGTTCAACATTACCGTTTTTAGACAGTAATAGTTATGACAGTGGCGCTTCCGGAATAGAGCGTTCAATCATCATTTTTTCTAATTTCAACACCTATTACTTCCTTTTTTATAAAGGAGTCTATATTTCGAGATATAATCTAGTATTGTATTGTATAGTAATAATGCATTTAAAATTCTAAGCAAGTTACCATTAAGTTTAATCGCAGGATTTTACCCGTCCTCTCTCCTTTTCTCGTCGGTTTAAGCACATCGTTAAGCAGCAGGATACCGGAATAGTAACGGGACTGGTCCCTTCTTTTTACTTTTTTCTAAGCTAAGGATGGCTAAGGCATGCGTTCACTTTTAATAATACCCATAGATTTTTTTGGGCGCACGTTTTTATCGCTCGAGCCTATCCGTCGTGTCTTCAGCACGTTTTCTATTTCTAGGTATTTCATATTACTTTTATTTGGAAGAATAAAAAATCGAATAATTTATTTTATAACATAATTTACTTTTTAAAATACTTTACAACAGGAGAAACTTATTAGTATTGCAATGTTTATACTTTAATTATACAAATCGCGTAGCGTTAGAAATAATTTGCTTTAATTACAATTATTAATTATTGACGACACGCATGGTGCACCGGTAACTATACCAGTCTGACACGCTGAGTTTACCGATTTCAATTCCCGACTAGTCAGCCATATAAAAGATGAATTTAGATTTCTGTTCTGAGTTTTTGTGTACTCGTCTTTGCTTACCTCCATGGCGCCTACGTCACAGATTCCTAGCGTTGGGTCATGAATGCAAAGAGCGGTATTAAGCGTTATTGTTATATAACAATCATAAGTTACAAAAATCGCCTTAGACTTAAGGGCAGTGGAAACCGTAAGAAGCGAGGATGAAACTCTCTATTATACAAATTCATTTCGTGGGCGCTTTTTTATATAACATAAGTACCAAAAGAGGACGCAGTTCATTTGATGCAGCCATTTTTTTGCATCATCTTCTGATGCATCTCTACTGCTAAGGACTAAGACGGTCGTCTAGCTGTAGGTGTGCCCGGCAACCGTACCTTTCCAACCGAAACACAAAAACTCTTTCACGGCGAATTATGAGGGCGGCGGTGGTACTTCCCCGGATGAAATATAGTTCTATCACCTCTCAAAAGCCTAAAACAGAAGTTCTACCTGAAGCCAATCACAAATCGTTATCACTCTTGAGAACAAAGATGAAACTCCTCAAGAAACTGAATTACGTACCGCTACAAGACAAAGTTCTTCAAAAGACGAACTTGAAACTTCTACCGCCATCAAATAATAATCTAAATTATAATAGATTTCCATTAATTACCTATTCAATAAATGATAGAAATCTCAACCAGGCATAGACACATGATATTAAGCGCTCGCTGCCGCCCATGGACATCTCTCACCGACTTCATATAAAAACTAGACCCCCTAAAAACTAATATGGAACGTCTTGAAAAGCCGATGGAACATTTTCCACTATGCTGCTCCAATGCAGTCTGGTGGAATTACAGAATCAGTGGTCAATCCGTGTCAGATGTTTTTGAACTGCCTTATAGGCCTGCCTCTGACAACTTTAAACGACTGCGATCCAATGATAATAACCAGGATCAACAGCTTAAAGTATCCTCGAAAACACGAAAACGTGCATGAAATTTAGCCACTAGCTGTCACCCTTTCAACTCTCAACCGCTCCACGTTGCTTAACTTTATAGATCGGTTGAAATCTACGCATTTCTATATATATATTATCATGATGAATAACAACTTTAATTATTAATTTGAATTAGATTTATTTTTTATTGGTTTATTTTATTTTATTGATTTATCGTGATGTATTAATTCTATATATAATTATTGGAAATATAATTTACAACATATTATATCTTGATCTCTGTGTGTTACATACTCTCACAATGTTTCTCTTAACAAATTATTGATTTACAACTGTGAGTAGAAAACAATACCTATGTAGTGAGCAGCTACTTTGTGGTCAAGCTAAAGGCCCTTTGTTTGCGTCCTTTTGTACGAATAACGGGGGCCCGCCGACGTCATTGAACGTTGTTTTTGTGACGTCAAAGATTTTTACAAAAATGCACTTTTGCTGTCATGCAAGATCCGTTACCAAGTAACAGTTCCTTGTGTAAACCGGGACCTCTAGTTTGTAATAGGTGCTTCTGGGAACTAAAGGTTCAATATAGAACAATAGATCAGGAAGATATATGACAGGCCATAATTTTTAAGTCCATGACAAATCTGAGGTTTACAAGTCGCTTGTTTAAAAGTAACGGTCAGGTAGCTCCTGCGGTTAACAATATATATTCGTGTTTTTGTTTATGTTTATTTACCGTGGCTCTTTTAATATTTTTAGATTGTAAAAATATTACAACATATAATTAAATAATAAATAAACAATGCTTTCTACACTCATAGCCCCACACTAGGATTCACTGTGTCATGGGTGCAATGGACACAAAAAGACGAGTACACAAACACCCAGAACAGAACTCTTAATTTATCATTTAGACGTTTTCCTGGCCGAGAATCGAAACCGGAACCTTATGCGCGCCAGGCCGGTATGGCTACGGTAGGGCCACGGGGTCATCAAATTTCAATAAGGGATTATTTGAAATTCTGTTGGTCGTCTACCACGGAAATATATCACATGTAAATTAAAATACTTCATCACCGGAAGTGAACAACAAGGTAACAAATTCTTTTTATTTCTATGTAAACAGTTAATATCGGAGTGGACAAATAGCTATGTAATTTATTAATACATATATTAATTTCCGACTTTGTTAGCCTAAATTTTCAGATTATGCATTAAGAGAGTGATCATTAATAAAAGGCAGCATCTACAATATTTATGGTACAATCTGAATATACGTTACAATCCCGAAGAATAGAAGAAAGTAATTGCAATTTAAAAAACTGCATACTACCTTTGCAAGCTCTGATCAATTGATACTAGAAAACAACTACAATACAGCTGATTTTTTTTTTTTTTTTTATAATTTTACCCTAACGATAAGGCTGACGGGCCACCTGATGGGAAGTGGTCACCGTCGCCTATGGACATTTGCAACACCAGAGGA
>DWKL01001670.1:0-14148 GCA_018249415.1 Phareas burnsi | reverse complement strand
GCGGTTGCCGGGCACAATGAGGCGACCATCTTAGCCCTAAGGTGTAGTAACATTGTAATTTTTATCCAAGTTTTTGCGCAATACTTGCTCATTATTGGCCGGCAGATTACGTATTGCCGTGAGTCACTAGTCGCCACGCAACTCAAGAATGAATTGTACAATGTCTCGTAGCGTAAACGGGAAGGTCAATTTGGTAGTTTAAAAACGAATAAACATAGGTAAGCCCGATTAACCTATTTGGAACAAAATTGGTATTACTTTTTTACTTCAATATATTAATAGTAACTAATGATCATTTAAATGGTCAACGCAGTCCATATTGACTAGTATTGGAGGGGTGAAAACCCCTCCAATTTTCGCAGAAATCCATCATAAATAAAATATATATATTTTTTTCTTATAATACAATGTATTTTATGTAATTTATTCATTATAGTCCCAACAGTATCTTAGTTTATAAATGTTTTATTACTTTCTATTAGCAAAATAGTACTAGAAAGAAAGAAAGAAAGAAAAAAAAAGACATTGGTCTTTTTACATAACAAGTACTACAAGTTCCCAATGTTAGACCTCTCTAATGTTCTCCCGAACAAGAAGCGTGCAACAGCTACCACCCAAACACAAAGGTCAAGTTATAAGGTACGAATACAGCATTTAGTTATAGACTAATAGCTAAACGACTTCTCGCCATCCCGATAACCATCTACATCCAGATAAAGATCGTTCACATCGCACATCAAGCAAGCCAGCCGGGCCGTACGCGCCAAGCGGATCGCACAGTACAACGTGGCGTCGGGGTCTCCCGGCTCCGTGACAACAAAGTGTAAACCGCGACAACAATTGACAAGATCAATTTGATTGCACTCGGCCCGTGGCAATTGTAAAATTGTGCTGATAGTCCCACAATGGCCGAGGTTTCAATCAAGAGTGGCCATGTCTCGCGTTTGTCGATTGCGGACGCACTCGACTATGGATACGGCGGACTGCGGATTGCATTTACTTAGAGACGAACGGTAAAATGCAATTTCAGTGTTTTCGACAAATTCGAAAGTAGATATCACGCCGTCCGCAAAACTTCGAAACTAGTCTGAATTGTCCAACGGCTCGTAGCGATGTGGCCTTTAAATTAAAGTCTCCTTTGCTATTTTAGTGTCTATATTTGTAACGTGTATCTATAATTTTGGTATTACTATATTGGCAGTTAGTATATAATACAGCCGTTCTGCAATATGAGTCTTAAGTAACTTTAAATTTCAGTCATAAAACTTAAATTGCTGAAATTTAAAATGACTTTAAGACTCGTTAAATTATCATAATTTTATCATTTATCATAATTATCAATTGGCTGCTGAGATCAGTGCACTACCCTGTGTAAGTACATAGTACATACGGTAGTGCACCGGTCTTAGGTAAGTACCTAAAAAAAAGAGTTAGGGTTAGGTTTCCATACCTCATAAGGAATAAGGAACCCTTATAGGATCACTTCGCTGTCCGTCTGTCTGTCAAGACTCTTTGTCAGGACCGCATGGAGGTATCAAAATGAAAATAATATCAAATATTCAGCTCTGCAATCTCTAGGAGCTGTGAAAAAAGCAAGCTTCTAAGTCAACGCAATTAAAAAATACGGCCGTTTATACAATTTTTGACACTCACTGTCGGTAGTCTCTATATGAACATGAAAACAGAAGAAAACTTTCAAGCAGTTATTACTTAACTACGTCACATGAGATTTATACAAATAAATAAAATTGTAACATGTGTCTAAACGTTTATTGTTGTATATTGTTTCATAATTATATTTAATCGCATGAATTATAGAACAAAAAACAATTTATTTAAATGTTTATGTATCTGTCTTGTGTATGTATCTTGGAAATTACTAAACTGTTTTAACGGTACTTTGATCCGAGGGTGGCTCACAAAACGAACATTTTAGAGGGAGTGACAGACTACTTTTTACCCCTTAAATATTTAAGTGCACTCTGTCGGCCGAACTTAAGAATTGAATCTCTTTTGATATAAACTTTACAGCTGTATGTAATTATGGAGTAACATTTATCAATAGTGAAAGTGATTAAGATTCCAGCTTCTCACGCTGGGTGTCCGGGGTTAGAATCCGGCACGCGTCTCTGATTTTTCGAAGTTACCCGCATACTACGTCGTGAGGAAACCTGCATAACCGAGTGTTCTCTGTAAGATTCGTGAAGGTGTTTGAAGTCTACCAATGGTCAACGTGGTGGACACTTCTCGGTCTAAGAGAAGATCCGTGCCCAGCCGTGGGATACTAATGGATTGGTGATAATTAATCATTAGGGTTCAATTGATAAACAACTAGCTAAACGCGAACTTAAATCCCCCCCACCCACCTTTGTCAAGTCATTAAGCATCGCGCGAACCGGCAAGGTCTTCTTAAGCATCTCATAGAATAGGTATAACCAATCAACGTTCCAATCTAGTTGGCAGCAGACTTGTGCTGATAGCCAATCAACTACTCAATCAAACTATAGTAGTAGTAGATAGTCGTACATTTGTTTTACATTGTATAATCGAATTTGTAATCTCAATTTTTTTTTACATCGTCGGGTTGGACGCGCTCTCTGGTGGCGGCGTGTTAAAAGAAAATGCGGTTAAGGAAGAAGGAAGATTCAACTTAGCACTGTGACCGACTTTAGTTAAGATTTGCAATCCCCTTACAGATAGATTATAATTATCAATTAGTTGCGGAGACCATCTGTATCCCCGTAGCTAAAGTATTGCACTTGGCCGATTTTATTTAATACTAGTACTGTCCCTCATCAGGATAACATCGGATGTCCTAGTGTTCGCACGCCCTTCAAACCGAACCAGCTTGGATGTATGAAATTATCTTGGCAGACGCGATATTCACACCCACTATAATATTTGCACTGACATGAGTCAAGAGTTACGCACCACGTCGGATCTGCGTCAACTGCTTCGCAACACTTTGACTAAGTGTAATGGAATTTAAGGGGTACAAGTGAGATGCAAATAAAACCTTAAACTGACTTGAGCGCTCTTGTTATGAATACCTATTCACACTACTAGTGCTAAGCGTTCAGGTATCAGTTCCCAGTGGAAGCCATCCGCATCGGGAGATGGGTGGTAGATCTATAGTGGTGTTCGTCCGGGGAGGTGTTCGGTCCCTGGTGGAAACAATCCGCATCGGAAGATCGTGGAACTATAGTTCGTTTGACGAGGTACCACCACTTCTCTTTAAGTTGCAAAATGCTTTGGATCGAAATACAGTTGTCCCACTAAAGATGATCATACAACTGAATAGGAAGTGCTGAAGCCGATTCAAAAATTTATCATTTTATTCACCAAGAAAGGGAAATCGGAAATAAAAGAAAATGAAACATTTTGAGATTAAGATAGCTAGAACATTGCAAAGCTGCGCCGACTAAACCTGCCCCGAAGGCTAGCGAGGTTCAAATTCGGCCCCAGTCGCTCTGTCATAATTTTGAAGTCTAGTCCAGTAACTGCCAACTGGAATTTCCCGTTCCTAAATTTTTAGTTTTATGAAAAAAAAGCACACTTAATATGTAAATGATTTCAAGAAATGCACTGTACGAAACGAACGGAGCATGCATTCCATATTACGTCGCGTGGTCGCTCGCCCATGCATTTCTGTAACTCTAAACTCTACTCTGATTGAACCTGTCCTATTGAAGTTATATGTATCAGGCACGCTGCTTCTATGCTGTGAGAACGGCTCCAGAATGATGGTCTGTTATTAACAGACCATCATTCTGGAGCCGTTTTCATATATAGCCGTTTTATATATCCTTGAAATTATTATGACTTTCAAGCATACAGATTCCTTCGCAGGCGTATAAGTGCATATTAAAAAATATTGACATTATCGAGTAACAGAAAATTCCACTAAGCCATATTTGGGGTTATAGCATAACATAGCAATAACAGGCTAGCGACCTATGAGGACTGTCTCGCCATACACATAGACAACTCTCCCTAGCTCCCTTCAAACCATAATACTCCACGAACCCTTCTGCTATAAGCGCGATGGCGTAGAGTTTTATCACCCAACAATCCGACACTTGTAGGTCTCTTAAAAAAATTCTCTTTTCGGTTAAAAAGAAAAAGAGTTCAAAACTTGAATTAAAAGACAGAAGTCAGAGTCCAATAATGTGAAATTATTCCAACGTATTCGATCCGTTTCGTTAACGACATTTTTGCTACAATACAACAGTCTGAGAGTGTCATGAGAGGGTCATGTTTGAATATCTATTAAATATTATAATTCACGTGTTTGTATGTTTATACGGGAGAAACTCCGAAACTAACTATCCGATTTTAACTTTTTTTTTAAATGTGTGTTTTGTTCCAACTTGAGAGATAGATATTTTTTCCATAACAATACCAATTATAATATCTAATAATTGAACGAAATACAAGAAAGCCAAAGCGACGTGTCCGGCCGGTACTGCTAGGACATTATAAAGAGAATTAGAAACATTTGATCAAGTAACTGACGATACTTATGAACCACGACCGGCTGTTATCTCAACATTTAATATGTATAAATTCCATTTGTCCTAATAACGCCTGGCTACCTGCTAAGGGTTTTGGGTTCGATTTCCGGCCGACCCAAGTTCTAAATGATAAATAAATTTGTGTTATACCTCTGGCAGAGATCAGTCACAGTGAACTCACCATTTAGCATGTGTTTAAATTACAGATTGTAACTGGTTACAAAATCGAATCCAGGGTCTAAAACTATTGGGCCAGCGATTATAGACCAATCGGATTAGTAGTCGTATTATCCAATACGTCCAGGCATAACGTCGTCAAAACAGCATTAAAATACCCATTACATAAATTAAACTGACACACTTTCTCTTTGTACATGTCCAAACTTCATTTTGTCATTTATAAACAACCCTGAAGTAACTAGAATAATTGCTGGCAATTTTTAAGGGCCACTAATGAGTTACGTTTCCGCGGTTAGCATCGTACGTCCTTAGAATGTCAAACGGTGTTAAACTGACGAAAAAATATATGTTTCACATTAACTTAAAATAGACACAATATATAAATATCACATTAACTTGAAATAGACACATTCTATAAATAACGCTTTCTACACTCCACACTATAATTGCCTGTGCATGAACACACATAGGTAAGCGCACAGAGACCCAGACCCAGAACAGAATTCTAATGTAATAATTTAGATGTCTGCCTGATCGAGATCGAACTCTTCTCGTCAATATATTATCAAATATCCGATGATCATTCCGTTATATTCTTTTTTACTCATTATCAATATACAAAAACCTTATTAATTGTCGTCTGTTTGTCTGCCTGTTAAAGGTCTTGTTGGTCAAAACAACTAAACAGCAAAACATTTGAACTGGTTGATTTTGATAAAACTTCCAAAAAAATATATATTAACAGGGTAATATAGATTTAGTTTAATATATACCAATTATATGCCCCGTAAAATCGCGTCTTTGCTTTAGTTACGTTAAATTTCCAAGATAAATACACAAAAAAAAAATTAAAACTACTTTTTACATTTCGGCATCATTAGGTTAAACAACGGCAGACATTTTCTAATCATAGACATTAGACAAACTAATTTTAATCATATGTATAGATGCATACATTTAGCTAATAATAATACGTCGTACTTTACGTAATACAATTGGCCACATAACTGTGACCATAGACACAAGTAGATTTTACAAAAGCAATTAAAATTAAATAATCCTAATCTAATTAGGTAATTCGCGTGTAAATATCAATTCAAGATAAGAAGGCAATGTTCAGTGTCTTATCAGGTTTTTTTCCACTATCGGACAAAAGTTATCTACCAAGTCGTCTGCCTCATAAATTGAATAAATAGATATAATAGACACGATATTACTATACGCAATCGAATCGTCTAACAAAAAAATGTAAAGTGAAATTCTTTAGAGCCTAAACCAATATTTCCACTTACGGAAGGATTGTGTGATAATTAAATCGACTTTTCGAATCGATTTCTCCGTTGGCACTTTTAAGGATTATCAGACCTACCTTTATTTTTTATGTTTGTAAAGTAACAAACGAGCATGCGGGTCACCTGATGTTAAGTGGTCACCGCAGCCCATGGACACCCACATCCAACCCCAAAAAAAACCGAAGTTCCGTTTGAGGATGTATATGGATGCGATACTACTCCTGAGGACTATGATGGTCGCCTCGCTATATGTGTGCCTGGCAACCGCACCTCTCCAACCGATACGCAATAACTGCTTCACGGTGGATTATGAGGGCGGCGGTGGTACTTCCCCGGACGAACGATTGTTCTACCACTTATTAAACCTACCTATAAGGATTATCATATTACCTATGGATACGGTAGCAAAATCTGCTGTCCATTCTTAATATGATGAGAACATCAACATGCGATTTTTATGTATACAAAACATATAGCATGTACATAATAACAAGTGACAGCCTAGTGGTAAGATTCCGGTCGCTCACGCGTGGGATTCGGGGTTCGAATCCCGCACGCGACACTGATTATTTTTTCTATGTTCCTATGGTCACGCTTATTTCCATGATATTAAAATATGAAACTATTAAATCGAGTCAATCTAGTAAATGGATTATCGAGACTAACAGAAAGATAAAAAACACGGGATTTAAAGTTATTTTTAGTTAGCCGATAAAGTTTAAAAAAAAGAAACTGTCAAAATTAAGATGCAATCGTTGAAACAAAAGAAACCCACCGATCGTATCGAGGCATTATCAACAGAAGAATCGCTTAACGTTGAGGCGATAATAGTTCGTTCTTAATGTGTCCACCGCTTACCTTAAGTTCATTTTATAGATAAGCACGCATACCATGCTGAACCGCCGCAGACTAGCCCTAATCGTTGAAGGATAGATGGTATCTTTGTACGAACGTATGAACGAGACTGCGCGCAATCCCGGGTTCGAAAACAGAAACGTTGCGACCCCGGAGAATTGCTTTGGCATGACGATTCAGCCTATCTCGAAAAAGTGATGTCATCCTCAACTTCCGAGAATTTTATTTCATAAAAGCAGCAACGCAGCAAACTTAACATGTTGACTGCGGCGGCTAATATTCGAAACAATCCACCCGTACGGCGCGCAACACGACAGGTGTGTTTCAGTACGGCGACGCACACCGTATGCATGCGAGCCGCACGGGTGGCGCGGACAGTAACTGCGTTTGCCGCAGTCAAATAAGTTAATTAAGTGGTTAATAACTTCTATAATCAACTTTAATAAAAAAAATAGTCCTACACGTTCCTCTTCCTGTCCAACTTAAATGTCTCAAACACCAACGGGACCCCACTCATGCTGTAAAATGACGCTAATGACCGGCACTTAAACTACGAAATTTCACCAAACCTGAGGATTGTTATCGCTTCCGAGATTTTTATATTGGTAATGTTTTAATGTATTTTTGCTGTATAATAAAATTAGGAAACGGTTCACGGAATGTAAGGTAGATACTGCAGCCCGGACGCTTGTCGCTAATTCCAAATTTAATCACAAAAGTTACAACCCATTTGAAGCCTGAAGTATTGGCACGCCTCATATGAAGCCAAAATATAAACAAGGCAGGGATTATTAGACAAAGCTTTGGGCATAGTCACGTTCTGACTATAATCCAAAACTCTGCTTAAATTATTGATAATTATTTTAAAGGAACAAAACATCCCTTTAATTAAAACAACATGATTATTATCTTCGACGATTTTTGTCGTTCTCCGAAAATGATCTAAAACCTATACCTTGTGTAACCAAACAAATGGATTTAGCTACTTTTAATCTTTAAACGTCCACGTATGTCTACTTGGTCCTACCTTGGTCTCTTCTTTTTGTTCGATGGAGGAGATGATCCTCCAGGAGGCGCGGCGCGCGCCGATCACGTTCTTGTAGGCGACCGACAGCAGGTTCCTCTCCTCCACCGTCAGCTCGTTGTCGGACACGTTGCGCGAGGCCACGTTTTTCATCGCCTCCACCATTTCTGCAACAAGCGACAGACCGTGTTATCTATACAAATAAAAGTGTGTCAGTCTGCGATCTCAAAATAACTGTCGTATAATCGGTAAAACTGCATTTTTTTTACGTAAAAATTAAAAATTTTACGCGAAGCTGCACGTGAGCAGTCGCGCGAGGGAATTAGTTAGTAAAATAACGATAAATTAAAATTTCATGTTCATTGTAATGAAAACGGTAAACAGGCATAATATTAAGTAGTAATTTGATATCAACCATAGTGACGCCAGTAAACATCTGTAATCTAAGATTTTAAGCTGTATGAAGATGTAATCTGTAATCGGCTGTTGAACTCAAGTCCAATCTAAAGTCCTGGTCCCAAAAACCGATCATAAATGTGCTGACACGGCTGGTTAGATAACTAGCTGGTAGATAGCTCAATAAGAAGTGGCTATAATAATATATGCATTCTGTTCATTTCATGAGTAAACCGGCAGTGATAGCGTTTTATAAAATAAAATATGTGGGTCGAGGTATCGCGTGACATACGAAAATATGGTAAACTGTGACAAGACATAACATAACACGTTACGTACGACGGTCCCTACACGAAATTGGTTCATTAAAATATACGAACTTCCAAGCTAAGCCACCTGGGAACCTACGAGGGAAACTTGAAAGCTCGAGTGTGATGCGATAACCCACCCTAAGGATACCGCTCTTGGACTAACGTTTTCGAGTTATTTATGAAATCGACGAAACATTGAGCAATTAAGATATTTTTGTTGATAACATATTATCATCATACACTGTGTTCGTATTATCACATTAGGCTTCCAATTTCAGAGGCAGTAGCGGCGCGGAATAACTCTACATGAAATATATTATATATATTTTATTTACTATATACATTTTAATTGTTCATAGCCTCGTGGCGACATTCACGGATCGTACGCAACCCGCCAGCGGCACATAGCGGGCGCACTGGTCGGAAGGGAGTCCGCTATTTGTAGAACCTTCATGACGATTTCTATGATTTGGAGAGCAAGTAAAACAGTCGATTCCGGTTGTTATAATATAACGTAACAATCGCTGAACCTTCACGGACCATTTAAAAACATTTGACGGTTGGGTTCGCCTATAACCTCTGTCGTCACCAATACGATTAGCGCCACACTGGAGAATGCTCATGTCTTCTCTTAGTTGGCTAGCCACTAATGAGTTGTACCATTTTAAACGAATAGTAGAGTATATTTCTTGAAGGTTTTTTCCGCGCCTCTGGTTGCCTGTGAAATTGGAAGCCTAATGTAATATTGCAACAGTGTATGACGATTTGTTATCATAAGAAATATGTAACTGTTCAATGTTTTGTCCCTTCTTATCCTTAATTTTTTGAATATTGTAAAAGACCAAGACGATGCCTATTACATCTAAAATGTTGATAATAAGTGCATTGAATCTAACAAAGGTATCAAGAGGATACACAAAATGGTTTCTTTCACTTACATTCCTCCCAATATTTTGCAAAATTTTCAGGAAGCCCAATAAAAAATCCAAAAGCTTTAATACATATATTCCTGTAGCACGACATAACTGATAAATGAATTACTAATTCAGGATTGAAGTAATTAAGTGATGTATGATTCAGGGTTCAAATGCATGTAAGTTCGTATAAAAATCCAAAAGTTTAGTACCAAAGTTTTTCTCTTTGTATATTTATATATTTATTTGGATTGGATTTAACATTTTGATATTATTTCCTAAAATATTGTGCACATATTTTTAAACACACACATCTTGTCTGTTGTCGAAGATCATAGCAATTCCTCCGCCAGTCATCAAAATTATGTAAGATACCAAATGCACTGAACTGAAATCTTCATAAAAGCTACATTATAACGAACATAATTATTACTTCTTATTAGGTGATTGACCTCTTACTTAATTATTACAACTCATGAATTAAATGCATGTGGGTTCAATGTTCAAGGCCTTCAAATCTATGACTGCAAAATTTGTTTGAATGATAAAAAAAAATGCATAAAATATTGATTCACGATATTACATGTTACACTTTTGCTAGAAACAAGCTATTTCTTGAGAGAATTATGACTAAGTTCTTGGAACGCCTTTATTAACTCCCTTGTTTCAATGTGAATTATATTAATGGCAAGTTACAGATATGACTAACAATAAGTAGCTCATTGTCTTTTATACCCTTGGGTAATGGCTCTAACACGGAGGGAGCTCTGAGCATGCTAAACCACACACCCCAATGTTGACAAATGATGAGTGGATGAGACGATATTGGTACACAGAATGAAGAACCAGGTAAAAAGATAAATGTTACCTTAAAAACTAAGTTTTAATGATGCTAGAAATATGCAGACTCCTTGGTGTTGTTCCGACTACTTGGTGGACTATTGGTGGTAATGGAACAAACATTTCTACCACTTTTAAATATTGTTATTTTTTTTTATTTTCACATATATAGTGGGCTTATATTGGATAATAATATGTCATGAATTTTTTTTTTTAAAAAAGCCACCCTTTCGTTTATGCCATTTTGCTGCATGTCTTTAAACATCAAAAGTAATAACTTCTCAATCATTCCTAACATCCAAAACAAATTCTCCCAAAATTATATCTGGAACCTAGAGCATCTTGATAACATTTCAACAATACTGCAAGGGTACCAAATATCTCCCTACCACATCAAACACTATTGATTTTTTAGGCAATGCAGAAAGTAGATTAAGTGTGAAATTTTAGCCACAAAAATTAACATTATAAATTTTAAGACCCCACCCACTTTAGTGAAATTTTAATATTTCGAGTATTTTAAGACAGAAAAATCAGTATATTTAGTTTTATTAATGACAATGAGGCAATTTCCTAAAGGCAAATTTTTAGTACCTAATGGCAAGGTTGTGGTGTCCAGCTGTTTTAAAGATCGATGCAGCTCATGAGCAACGTGTACTAAATTTCAAATAGGACTAAGAGTTACTATGATTTTAGTGATTAATCTGGTGACTAAGTACTCCAGTACATAACCAGAACACACGGCATTGTAACCTCCGGCTTAGTTGTCTGGTTTACCACGCCCATGGACTTTTTGAACCTTAAGACCACAGTACTGTAATGCTGTAACAAAACCAGCAATTTAACACTACTTGGAGTGTTCTACCTTAATATTTTCAAGTGTTCAAGTTGTCATGAGTTATGCATACACTAAGCATTGTTAAATTTTATATACATATTCTGATCATATTATGAATAGAATAGAATCATGATTTTTCTAATTTTTGTAATACTTGATTTTGTTTCTGTTTATAGAAAATAAAATATTCATTGTCGAGTGACTAAATAAATCTCTCAATAAACATATTTATTGATTTCTTATAGTTACACCACTCAACTTTTCTTGCAAAATCAATTAATTGACTCCTAACATGAAATATAAACCCTTAAAAATTCATACTAACCAATATCATATTCAACTCACACAATATATTATAAAGTGCAAACATGACCTCTTAATATTAAGCAGTGGCTTTTTATGTCTGTATGAATCAGAGTAAGTGCATGACTAACAAAGTGAAAGCACTGAGAAAGTGTTGGTTGATACATAAATTAAATACATGTCTGTAGCTTTAATGGAGAACATACCAGAAATTGGAATCAGGGCCAAATTTCATTTGGCTGTCCAATATCAGTTATAAATTGATAATGATGTAATAAAATAAGCCTATTTAAACGATAGGCGTGCCCCAGAAATAAAAATTTAAAGTCATGCTAATTTAGTAGATTTCACATAGAAATTATTGATCCAGTCAATGCAGCACTGATAAAACCGGGCGTAGCTACTCGGTTATAATGCTAATAACTGTACCAAGTGTGTGAAAGTCCAGATAACTTTTACAATAGATGCTTTATCTCGTTTCAGAAGATGCGCGATAAATCCAGACAGATTCGCAGCTCGCTTATGATAGCGAACAATAGGTGAAACGGGCGCCGTAAGCCGATCTCTAAAACCCAGTTATCCTAAATATCTAGAACGTTCCGACACCTACTGACTGATTTATCCAAGGTACGCTATGCATGACTGAACTCAATGACATCGATTGAAACGACTACTTCCCAGTTGCAGGAAAAAAGGACACATTTTTTCAGAACGTTTCTGTCATTTTTCATGTTTTAGAATAAAATCTGGCTTGCCAAGATATTTAATATTAGCCAACGTAGTTTTAGAAAGGCTTTAGGTGTCGAATTAATCTTATTCCTTAATTTTGTCACAGTAAAAAGGTAAAGGGCATCCCACCGGCGGATGACGCATCGATCGCTGACCAAGCCTAACGAATGCCATTGATTTCTTACAGTTGGGCTAATAAATCGCTCAAAATGAATGTATTGTACAATTTTTCTCCCCAAGAAAGGTCAAAAGGGAGGTATACTATCAGATTTCAAGTAGAAATTTTTCAGACTATCACCAAATCGTCTTTCAACTGTCGGCGAAAATACGGAGGAATTTTATGTCCCTAATACCAAAGATATAGCAAAAATATGTACTCACCATCATAGCGCTCCGCCTGTTCAGCTAGCTTCGCTTTATACACATTATCTTCCCTTTCCGACATTGTGGATGACAAATGATTTTTCACTAACTAAAACCGAATCGCCAGGTCACTAATTCACCAAGATGGCCGCGCCCGCCAACCGAATCCGAATTCGATCTTCAACTAAACTCCGCCCATGACGTCATAGAAATGGCAGCTTCCGTTCAAGCATTATTGCCAGCATATAACGCAATGTATTTCCTGTATGCTTTTAATTTATATTGAATTTGTAAATTATGTTAAATTTCTTGCAAAATTCTAATATATAATTACCTTAAAATCCTATGATCATTATTATATTTTATTATAAAAACTTATAACTCAACCACTTATGCTTTGTTATCCTCAAAGTGTAAAAGATAGGAGATGAATATACAGAACCAGTTCATTCATGACGGATTTAAAAATTTAAAACATTTAAAAAACAGGTTATTGCAAACAGACTCACTAATTTTAATATAATAACAAACTGCACTGCATTTGCGACCTACTGAACTAGCTTAATGTAAACCTACATTTAAGACGCGCCGCAGTGTGCTGCCAGCTTCACTGGGGAATTAATTTAATAAGTATATTTTAAAAGGGAGGAGGACAGTATATTACAAAACAATATTTGTTTATTGTACACCAAACTTGTACACATATAAGACACAAATAGAAATACTAAAGAACGGCTACCAGTTTTATCACTAAAATACTTAGCGATCTCTGTCAGACAACCACGAAATTCTACAAATTGTTGTCTAAGAGAGGGAGAGTAAGGGTGTACAAATTTCTACTTATTTATTTCATAACAGTGTAACATATGATTTAAAAGACACAATTTCATCACTTTTAGCATCAAACATCATTATCTCTCATCTCATCTCACATCTATTTATGACTAAATTATCCCAAATCAATAACAACAATAACTTTAAAATAATAGAACATTCTCCATAGAGTACTCAAAGATAAGGTAAGTTTGATATGGTGATACAATGAATGATAAGAGGATGCAGGGTATTGTTGGGTCGATAACTTTTTATAAAAACGAGTTTGGACCCTGTATTACAATACGATAAAAAGCTCATTAGTATTATATAGTATTATAATGAGTATAGTTAATGTCGTTCGTTAGTGTAGCTAATATTGATAATTATTATGTACTAGTGATTATACAGAATTCTATAAAATTAACTACATGTCATCAAACTTCCATAATGACGTAAAAATAAATTACACGCAGCTGGTAAGCAGACACTAGGAAACGCTCCCGCTGTCTTTAGGGTCTGATAAGCAATATTCCGTCATAGAACATATAACAAATAAAGACGTAAATATTTTCTATATTAAGAATACCCCTTGGATATTGTCTAAATGTTAAAGATTATTAAAAATGTATCAAACCGATTCGAATTTATTGAATAATTTATTACTCTATGGTTAAGGCCAAAAATTTTGAATGTTTTCACTACATTTAAAAATCAAATAAATACAAGTATATACAAAAAGACATCTAATTTTCATTTAATTTATCAATGAATAA
>DWKL01001669.1:0-14148 GCA_018249415.1 Phareas burnsi | reverse complement strand
AAACGAGCGTGCATGCTACCTGATGTTAAGTAGTCACTGCAGCCCATGGACATCCACATATAACTCAAACAAAACTAAAGTTCTATCTGAAATCATATGTAAATGCGTCACTACTCTTTAGGACTATGATGGTCGCCTCGCTGTAAATGTTCCCGGCAACCGCATCTCACCAACCGAAACACAAAAACTGCTTCACGGCGGATCATGAGAGCGGCGGTGGTGGTGGTACCACCTGTCAGCTATTATGTACATATAATTACATACATACATGAAATTAAAAATAAACATTCGATACCAAAAAAATTCATTTTAAGTTTATTACTATTACAACAATCTCAATTTCGAAAATATAATTATAATAATCTCAATTTCGAAATCTAAGAATGCAATTATGAAAGTTTGAACGATTTCATGTACTACGCTACAAGTATTATTATCATTATTGCTCATAACAGGCATATAGTGAAGGACTCACACGAAAGAAAACGTTTGCATTGAAACAATAAAAACAAAATTCCTAAAGTACAAAACTATCGTAAACGCACGTAGCCTACCAGGTTTTACAACTTGCTGGTATTAAATGAAACCTTAATATTATAGTTATGATCAGTAAATCACATGGAAGGAATAAATTATTTATTGCATTAAGCTTCAGAATAAATAATATGGCCATAACATAATACAAAGTTGAGGCTTGATATAGGCACAAGGGAATCTATGGAATTTCAAGATTGTTTCAATATTTACTCCACGTAAGGAAATATTTTTTCAATATTTACTCCACGCAAGGAAATATTTTTTCAATATTTACTCCACGCAAGGAAATATTTTTTCAATATTTACTCCACGTAAGGAAATATTTTTTCAATATTTACTCCACGTAAGGAAATATTTTTTCAATATTTACTCCTCTTAATGAAATATTTATTGCAATAAATTTTAAGTCACCACTAAGTTGACTCTATATTTTTGTGAAGATAAAAATGAAACCTGTGTATTCATAAATATTTTTTAACATTCTTACATATTTAAAGTTTTATATCAAATTACATTTCGCAAACAAGAAATTGAATCGAACAATTTCCTGATTTACGGAATGAAATCTATGGATTAAGATTCTAAAATTAAAAACGGAGAATGTGGAGAAGTGATGAGTGAAGTTCATATATGTGAGATGGTTCGCACTCTAGATAAGTTTTACGAAATCCGACAAATCTCAGGGTAGAACAAAACGAAGAACTACGAAAATGATACAAAACAAGGCGAATTAAAAGAAAATTACAGCCGGCCGGCAATCGCACCGTTTACAATAAACACATAATTGTACGGTCAGTATACCAATGGCATATACGATTGGCCAAAATAACTGTCTGCAATTTGCTGAATAAATCGCTTCTTGTCGCTTGCATGTGCAATGTGATGCATTAAATGCCCGTTTTAAATATTTTACCAAGTATCATTTTATTTTATTATTATTTTATTTGTTACAATGTTACGTGTTAATTAAATTAATTAATGTTACAATGTTAAAAAATAGCATATTTAGCTTCACATATTTTTCTCGGAGTCGATATGATCTAGGTATTTATGTGCAACGGGTAGATCACCTGGCATTTAGTAGTCTATGTGCCTTTTATATATCTGTAAATAACGTCCTCCAGGATGAATAGTTCAAACATGAAGGTCGATTACCACACGTGAGGCCTAAGTTGAAACGGTCTATATACGTACGTCGTAATCACAAACTTCAAACTCTATCTTCATAACCAACAGCTTTAGCAATGACAGTAGTAACAATAAGGCAGAAACAATAAATGTACCACGTTTAAAAATATGATTAATAAAAAGATTGACTTAAATACATCCAATCTCTACTAAAACTTCTAGAAATAACTGAACTGTTTTAATGAAAAACAAATTTTCTTATCTTCAGTGCCCTAAACGTTGTCGGACACATAAAATCGTGTCCATATTAGATACGTGTATAATCGCGTACACAAGTCACGTGCCAAGTACAATCAATAACAGTAATACACAATCGCCGACAAAATGCGAACGGTCAATAACTTGAGTCAACAAGATGAGGCACCAGTGTTGCCAGATGTAAAAATAGCAAATACACTTTCATATTACACGACCGAATCAAAGGAAGATGGGTGATTGACGCCTTTGTTGTGACACGATACGGGAAAGATTATTTGTGTATCATGATAATGATGATGTAGATTTAGAATTAGAATAAGGTCATATTAATTTTAACGGAATTATATACATATATTAACGGACGCGCATACCCTCGTTAAATTAGAATTATATGTGTTTTTTGTATATATATATATATATATTCTACAAAAAACATAAACATTTTAATACCTAAATAAATAACATGGTTTAGTGCTTACAATGCTTGTAAGCATTAAAATATTGGGTTTTTCGTTATTGTATTAAATATACAGTAAGTAAATGCACATACACTTTTAAAGCATTAATTTAGAACTTATATATGTTGTCTAATAACAAATCCAACCTTCCCAGTTTACCACAATCTGATTGGTACAGCGGTCACCAAAACAATTTGGCACGCAGTTTCAGCATTCCAGTATAGACCTCTCGTCAGGCAGACATATAAATGATAAATTATAATCTCTTTTTTGAGAATGGGGATATGGTGTTTCTACATGTTTTGGTACTTCGAGTTAGTTTACGTGTGTCCATGGCACCTACGATACAGAAAAGCCTAGTATGGCAATGAGTGTAGTAAGCGTTATTTATTTACTGGCGAAGATAAGAGCAGTTAATAATAACACGTATGCGCACATCAATAAAGTAAGACATTTTCACAGAAGTGTGGGTGTAGTGGCTTACATTGCAACACCGAGACTTACGTCTTCGCCATAAACTCTTTCATTTGGCTCGGACGAGCCTTATGAACAATAAAACGTTGAGGGCTGGAGATTCGGACTATAATAAAATATTTGCCCTAACGCGCTAATCCGCCCCCCTCGCTTGCGAACGTTATTTGGAAAGTAAAACGGACAAGGTTAAAGACGATCAGACACAAGAATGCATGGTGACGCAGATAAAAACTTTTACAACATTTTTAAAATGTGATTTTTTATGAAAGGATCTGTATCGTAGCAAATTAAAACCAACTATTATAGATAACATGTTTTCTACATTAAACTTTGACTTTTTTAATAGTAAAATAAATTAAAAAACTTGTCATAATATTATTATTTATAATTTAACACCTGATATTAATTGCATATTTTAAAAACATCAATCCATAATTAAATCAAACGGAAATGATTGGCCATAAAACACACATTTATACACAATACATTGTAACAGTTTCAATAATGTCGTAAAATGTTTATTATGTTTATGACTACACATATTTTTTGTTGTAGACGCGTCGGTTATCGGGCACACTTACAAGTGAGGCGGTTATCTTGGTCTTCGGAAGTGGTTATTCATCTACATACAACTTCAGATAAGACTTCAGTTCTGTCTGAGGCTGGTTGTAAATGTTAAGTGGTCATTACAGCCCGTGAACATTCAGTGCATAGGCTGTAGTGACCACTTAACATCACGCTCCTTTGCTAATCGTCGAACATAAACAAACCTTGAGGTTTTTCGGTGACCGATTAAATTTATATAACACTTGACGTTCTATTCGTGTTTGAAAAATGAAGATGGAGAACAATTTGACTGTTAGCCGTAGTCGAATGGCGTATATCGTCCTGTTAGTCTGCCTGTCCAACCAGCAGGTTTTAATAGGTGGTAGTGTAATATCACTGGACTCGTAATCCGTAGTGAAGTAATTTTGTTTCGGTTGGAGAAATATGGTTGTTGGATATACCTACTGATAAACGACTAGACCGTCTTAGTCGTCAGGAGCATGTGGTCGCAGACAGAACTTCAGTACTGTTCGAGGCCTTTTAACATGGCCTGCACGTTTATTTGCGACTCTGCTAACATAACTCAACGAAAACACAATCGTGTCAAGCTATCACTTCTTATATTACAAAACATAACAATATAAGATTAACAAAGAAGGTAAAGAAAATAGAGAAAGATAGTAGAAAGATAAAGAAGCAAAATTTCGCACAAAATAAAGTTAATCGTAAATGTACACAAATTCGCGTTTGTAACATGTTACTCAAGGACGCGTAAAACCGGGATAAGTTAACGTAGTGCTACCCAATAGGAAAAAGTTTTGCGGCAATCTGGGACTATTTCGTTGCCAAATAAAAGTTCTCCCTCAGTGATGTGCGAAAGAGGGTCAGGCTTAATTACCCGTAAATTGACCGGGATTCAGCTTCATCCCGGATGGATATATGTGCGAGGATTACTGTGTGTCATACATGTTATTACGTTTATGCGTTTGTAGGTGAGAATATTGCACAATAGTGTTTATCTGATACGTCTTTTTATTGCTTCGTAACGCACATATAACGAACAACGACGTAATTACGTTTTTACAATTCTTCAGGAGAAGTGTCTATAAGTTTGATATTGTAAATATCGCTCGTATTTTTAGCTATATCAATTCATATCTCTATTGAATACTACTCTGAGATATTTTCCTGTAGATAGATATTCTACGACGAGAACTAAAGACATCAACAATTCAACATGCCAATTTTGACTTTTTTGTACTTACGTCATTGTTATTTTAGATGAGTGTTATATTATTCATTGTTACTATTGTTAATCCAGACATGTAATAATTTGATGGCACGCATATCGATAATTATTATCTATTGAATTAAATTGTATATTATTTTTTTTTACACAAATACATAAAAAAAACTTACTTTCGAATCACAATAAATGGGAATGCCCCAGTGGCTACAACCCATTTGATGTCCCACTGCTGGACACAGTTCTATTCTCACAATTGGGAGAAGCCTTGAGCTTTACAATGCGGATCCCCGGGGTTTTCTTATTAAGAAAAGTCTAATTTAAGGTAAGCTGTAGTTTTGAATATCATGCAGTTATCTCGACTGAGTTCCTTATTTTTAAATAATATGTACACAAGATCAATCTGAAAGTATCAATATAATATAAAATCCATCAAAGTGCCACAATGGGCCGAACAAGCCGAAATGATCTCGATTCTCGACCTACAACTTGTTAAAAGTAACTCATCCGTAAACTTTCACAATAGAAGCGACGCCATTGTTACATAATAACTATCGAAGATATAGAAATATCGAACCATATTTTTATTAATATTGCGCACAAAAGAGAGATTATCTGTCAGTGGTTTTGGCGGCAGCTGCCACCGTTCATATTAATTCCTTATTCGAATAATGATACAATTTTTAAGAGGCAAACTATATTTAAAAATATATCTTATGCATATGTTTGTGGTCACGTATATTACAATTTAATAAAAATAATTACGCATTAAACAGCACCTCAGTTGCATTTATAATTGTCCTCAAAAGTTTTACATTTCATAATCAAAATAATTACAGGTTACAATAAAAATTATAAAATATAGCGTATCTAAGTAAGTAAAATATGGTCTTAATTGAATTATTTGGCTTAAATTTTGAGGTATATTGAAAGGCTTGATTGAACAATTTGTCATTTGGCTCTATCGTAGCTACCGTATAATTATTAAAACTTGTTGATTGAATTGAGCGAGTCTTGAACGTGAACCCTCTGTGGTACCCTTTGGGGGTACTACCACATCATCTATTTTACCTTGCCTTATAACAACGGTTAAAGTACATCGGTTAAACTTAGTCCTCAGGAAACAACGAAGGTAGCCTACCTCAGGTAGGAATCCACTCCTATTCGGTGTTGCTTTCAGATTTCCATGAATGGCAATGGCCACCTATTACCAGATAAACAGCACGCCCGTTTGGTACTTCTATGTCATAAAATAAAGAATAAACATTTCTGAAACGTCATATTTATCTCTGTCGTACAACCCATGACGTGCCGATTCCTCGATGAATTAATACGGGGTTATTATGTGTCGTCGATCAGTTGCCGAACGCAGTCGGTTGCGGAAGAAAAAACGTGTAATTTCGACCAACTCGATCGATCGAAACAAAAATCGTTTTAGTATGTAAATGCTCTGGGCGAAATCGGGTCGACTTGTCGATAACAGGTTAAAAATGATGTATTGCATGTCACAAAGGTTTTGATGCGGTGGCAAATAAATCAACGTGGAATCGATATCATTCTTAGCGAGTCGTCGGTGTCATAAAAAGAATGTGTATTAATATTAATATTTACTGGGCACTTTATTTAGGTGAGACTTTACAAATAAGTATAGATAAAGTTCAGATACCTACTGATTTTTAATCAATCAAAATAGACTAAAATAGGGACCTACACAACGTCTATTCGCACTTCGTTGGATTAAAAATAAATAAAATTCTTATCTGCTTCCATAAATCAACAATGAATTGCGGTGTTTTAATAAAAACGGCAGTTTACAACAATTAAGCATCTGAGAAATGTTGCCAGCGCCGACATTCAAATGCGCCGGTATTGCTAATTAAAAGAAATTCCTTCGTTATGCTTTTACCCGCGCAAAAAACAAAATGAATGTGCCATGATGACTCCAAGGTGTGAGTAATGTCGTAAATGGCTAGGAAAACAACATTTTAATTGTAAACCTCGTTGCACACCACAAACAAAACTATGGGAATTGCGCCGCAGAACTGGAAAGTGTGCAACGTTCACGTGATGATGTCTGTTATTATAAATGAAGACTATAAAAAATTACACTTAAATACATCAAGTAACCAAAATATTATTATATTTCTGATTGCAAACTGTAGACGTTTTTCTTGTATAACTGAGCGTAATGAGTAGAAACAATAATAATATAATATTTTTGATTTCATGACTTACAATGTAACTACGTGCTTGTAGACGAAATTATTAAAATATATACATCCCAGAGGTATTTGTTCTATAGCAGCGCAGAAATTATTCGGATACTTATTCGGTGCTCGATTCGAATGTGAGGAATTCGAAACATTGGGATCGATATATGGAGCAAAGAACGGGAGTGCCACTCGTGTTGTAATGTGCATTCCTGGAATACTCGGAACCTGTTTATTTGATTGCTTGTTATAATTTTGTATGATGTAGTTTTTATTTTGAATTAATAACTTTATTTGCTTTATAATTATGACATGTATAAAATTTAAAAACTTTAACTATGTTTTCTGTCTGCGAAGATACCATCGTCACACTTATCTCTGGCTCAAGAGTATGTTAAGACATATTCAGTAATATGAGACGTTTAAACTTTGTTTTTAGAACTGACAGCTCATATGTGACCCACTTATATGTACTAGGATTCCTAGTATTTTTGGATTAGGCTATGTTTCTGCTTGTCCATTTCCTACTACACGTTATTACATAAAATACATTGTTAGAGTATAAAAAAGAAACAAGTTTTGAACTTTCGGTAAATGATTAAAATCTAAGCATCAAATTCAGCTCCGAGATTACACGTGTCTACAGAGTTCGTAGAATTGTTACCATAAGAACAGATCGATAAATCAATGGCTATACCACACTCAAAAGGTAGGTATAGTATTAACTGGTTCGACGGTCTTATAACAATTTATTCAACTAACTACATAAAAAGACGACTTTATTGGGCCTTATGCAACACTTATACTTGTTACGTACGGTATCACGCAGACCAGAAGTAAGAAGTAAATTTATATATCACAGGTGTAAATACAATAATATGAAAAGCTTAATGCAATATATGTATCTAAGGTGTAAAATTGTAACTTAGTATAATCGGGTTGAATTAAACACCGTAATTGTATGCAATAACTCATGTGTTCCATATAATTATATTTCATCGAAGTAGTAGCTTCTATTTTTAATCCAATTATTTTTATGCAAGACAAACTTTAGTAATAAATTGATATTATCTACGGAATGACGTATAATTGAATGCCGGTATTCGCATGTATCGGCCGCTAATAAGCGACTGTCTTGACATTGTAAAGGCTAATCTGCAGGTGGACACCATTTATTTAAGGGCTCTTGTAAATTTTTCAAAAGCTTAACTTCTTCAAAGTTTTGCTAAAATATTTGCGACTAACTTTGTGCACGCAGTTTCGCCTGCTGGATTACAATGATACTAAATTTCGTTAATCTTATTGAATAAGCAGTGTGCAATAAAAATGCCTTTCAAAAAATGATGTCAAAACCTTGCTGGTCACTTTGATTTCACGTGATGTCATTAAAAAATTTAACTATCGTAAAAAATATTCTATCACGATTATCTTCATCGCCGTCAACCCATTATTGTCCCACTGGTGGCCTCAAATCCAGTCCTCTTCTCTCAGAATTAAGCTGGTTAAGAACAATAGCTAAAGAAATAGACTATCCACAACGCTTTCAAAGTGGGTGTTGGAAGATTTGAGAACAATAAAGAGAACTAGTTATTCCCCCGACTTCGTCCGCGCCGATTTTAAGAGACGGGAACATTGGATAACACTCACACATATACATGAGCTCATCACAATTCTAATGAGTACTGTGTTATATATAACCAGGCCATGAGCACACTTAAATCTTCTTTAGGTGTGTTTATATAAATCTATTCTTATGGTTAATGGATACATTATGGGCTATTTTTCTAGTCCTTCCTCAGTATGCAAGCTATCTCCTTGCCTTTATTTTTCGAAATCGGTTGAACGGTTAGATGTAATAAAAGATAATAAACAGAGTTTCTTACATATTTATTATATGTATTACTATGAATTCTCATCTTGTAAGTTCCCGCCACCAAATGATTACAAAGTTTTGTATAACTTCCAAAAAGCAGAGGATGGGAGGTCAATAAATCATAACAGTACGCTAAAACAGCGTAACCTAATCGTATTCCTCAATACAAAGCATTTTTGAAATTCTCAGTATTGAAGAATATGCAGTGCGAACGTGGACACGTAATGACGACGTATTTTCAATAAGGAATTTGAGTTACAGGACGAGCATTTAAAATGCCAGTAGAGCCATCAACACAATTAATATCTATGGCCTCCTTCGATCAGGGGGCGTGCAATTGTTCCTTCAGTGGGTAATTACGTCGCGACAGTTTGAACGAAAATTATTTTACGTTCTCTATCTAAGAAATACGATGATATTTAAAATTACTTTACTCAGCACCTCATTGACGATTGATTGGTCTAGATTAGCATTTCGTTGGTACACGCTTTGGTGTAATATGTGCGTGTATGTGTGTGTTATATCGCGTCAAAGACATGTTCATCTGATTTTACTCTAGTAAATGTATCGATTTGTTACTCTAACCCCAATAGGGTTTGAGTTTTTTTTAAGATAGGTCACATAATCCTTTACCCCTTGCTGTCTCTAAAGACACGTTCTAGCTCCGTTGGTTAAAGGAATGGTAGTAGTGGAACCCAGCACGCCGCCTATCAATAATGTTTTGAGCATTTAATAGAAGTGGCAAGCGATATGGCTTCGTTCTGACGTTAAGTGGTCATTGATTATTATGAAAATCTGACCAACCCCAACACTGCTTTTATAAAGCTAAAATAAAATTGATTAAAATACCGTAAGACGGTCACGATTTTTATTTCTCTCAAATTCAGCCGAATAATTGCCTAATATGCAAAATCAACCACCTAATCATGTTATTTATTAGCCATATTCCAAACAAAACCTTCTGGTGGAAAGGAATATGACTGCAACCCTTTTTCATCTCCCACTGCAAGCCACGGGTCCCTTCCCATAACTGGGAGAAGCCTGAAATCTACTCCTCCACGCTTCTCCAATGCGAATTGGTGGAGATATGGATTAATAGTCAATCCTGTAAGATATTTTCAAATTGCCCACAAGGCCTCAGGCAAGGTTTTAAGACCGCTATACAATGACAACAATCGGGATCGACACCTTAACATGCCCTCCGAAACAAAGATACGCGCATGAAATTTAGCTACTAGTGGTCACCCAACCAACTCCCAACCGCGCCCGACATGGCTCAATTATAGATCGGTTACGATCTACACAAGCCGCGGGTCTAAACGCGCTTCAAAAAATATAAATAATATCAACTCTATTTTATCGAGTTACTGCTAACATTTCTCACTATCCACTATCTCATATCATAAGTTAGAACGGTAACACTATACGAACGACAAAATCAATAATCACTTATCAGCGTGGCTTCTATCAACGCAACTAAAAACTGATCAGCTACAAGCGGCGCCTATTATATACGCTTAAGCAGCTTTATACCATTGTGGTACTGTATAGTTAACGGTAAAGTCTACTCAGTAGTAGAGTAAATTGTACAATGTTGTGTGGAGATCACACGTGAATTCTCTTTACCATCATTCATATAAACGTAAACTTTTTTATACCGTTCCGCACCACTTCGGCGTTTAATTATTGTTGCCACCGCGTTGATTGTTACGATTTCCTTATAAGGCACGTCGGTAATTTGTTTGATTGCCTGCAATTGCTACTTAATGTTTTAGACATTAAAATTGTAAACGCAGTTGTGGATAGCAAGAAATTGCTACGACTGCCAGCTCGCGCGCTGTTTATCGAGTGTTTTATGTATGTAGAGTAGGCAAAAAAACAATAAGCTTTCTATTCACTGATTGTGGAGGATGTGCAAATTACTTTTTATAATCCGATAAATGGTTAATAACGTTATACGGTATAAAAAAGTTTACGCGGTAATAGCTGTGTGTTAGCGCGAACTTTTTTAATCGCTAATTACATAATTCTGTACACACAAATGTAATCATATAAGAGAACAAAGTGTAATTGTACTCATGGTTTGATAACAGAATACAAACTGTTAACAGTTTGGTTCTTACGTAATAAAAATGCATTTTAATGTGCAGTCCAACTGACACTAATATGGTCCACGGGCACGTATAAAACACTAAATAGAACAAGAGTTCTACGTAAATTCAATCAGAGATGCGTTGCTATATGAATACTAAGTTCAAACGCCTATCTAAGTCTAATAAGTGGTAGAACTATAGTCCATATGGAGGGGCACCACAGTCGCCCTTAAAATCCGCCTTGAAGCAGTTCATGGGTTTCAGCCAGAAAGCTGTAATTGCTGGGTACAGTTGCAAATGAGACGAAGACCTTAGTCATCAGGAGTAGTGACGCATGTACGGCTGCAATGACCACTTAACATCAGGTGGTTAGCACGCTCGTTTCCTACTATTCTCACGTAAGATAAAAATATCTTGCATAGACAGCTTTCAAACCATCTATACATTAAAGCAACATGTCTTTTATAAACCAGAAAAATATATATATAGTAAAATGATATAATATATTGTGGAAGCAGATTCAGTTTGTAATCGTCATGAAGACGTGGCTGAGGATCGCTCACAACGAACCGAATTTTCAGAGATCTAGTTTTCTATAAACATGAAGAACAATCGATAAGATCATATGAGGTCGGTTTTAAATGTGTTATCACCCAACTGACTATATATGTGCCTATAATACGCCCTTGAAATTTGAAAATGAAATTTAAAATACGATTGAAGACCCAGTCGTGCTGAAATTAGGTTAAAATATATACGGTAATAGTACTTCCGTAGTTTTCCCACATAAGCAGATAACTAAATTCGGTTATCTGCTCCAATAGTTGGACACTGTACTAAGGGATTAAGAAATAACTAACTGTAGATACTAATTAAACTGACTACTAATTCTATCAGATCTAAGACACTCATTAGTTTATTTTAAGACACGCTGATGTAATACTTTCAATGTATTTACATTCAAGGCAAAACACGAAACAATATCTAATTTCCACACAATCCCTTCACTAAACCCAAAACGTGACATCCACATTCAAAACCTCATGATTTGCTAACACACAAGAACAAAAGCGTGAACAGAGAAGAGTCGCAAATTGACTGATCCATCACATCCCCTACCCTTAACATAAACAGGCAAATCCTTACTTAATTTCAGTCGCAGAATTCAATCAGAATGTAAAGCTTTATACCCCTGCGAGTAATGTTATAATGCCTTACATTATCCCCCCGTTATAACATCGGAGTCGCTGCGACACAGTACGAAACCTTTAATTATTATCAACACATCATTTTCATACCGGTTTCCGAAATAATAGGGTTGTCGCCGGAAAATGTTACACCGTGTCTACGCGCTAACTAATTAGGCTTCCATGTACTGTGCGTATAACCTTTACCGTTTCTATACGTTCCACTTTTTAAAAGGCGTAATTTTTTTTGTAGAGTTAATATAATGAGGAAATATTTTGATCGAAAATATTCAATAACATTCTTAATATCTGGTGGGCAGAAATGTTATTTTCAGTAACTTCATTTCTGAAGTACTAATTAAAGTTTATTCACGAGTTATTAGCGTATATACAACTTGTTATAATCAATTAAGTTACTACTAATTTGTATCTACTTTGGTTATTTTATTTTAAAGTTTATTTATCATAAGAGCGGAGATTATTTGAAGAAACGTTAATCTACTAAAAATAATCGTAATCCGTCATCAATCGGAAACGTTCCGCGAGACAAAATGAGCATCAACCCTTTTAAAGAGCACGTGGGCCGACGCGTCCCTTTCAACGCATTTCATATTCCTATTTCCATTCCGTTCAAGCTTCTAGGAGGATTATATTCTGCCTCGGATGTTTTCGTATCCTATTATTTCACAGGGTGAAAATGGGCCACCCGCCTCCTCACTCACTCACCCGAAGTAACATCTCTACGTATGTGTGATACATACGCCGGATCTAATAATATTATCCGGTTAATTTATATCTGATCTTGTTTGTACATTTTTTTGCTTTTTTAACTATCATTGACAAATCAAGCAATTTGATGATCGTAATAATTTTAACATCATTTTTAACATTCATTAAGAAAATCACAAAATATTCCATAAAATACGACAATGTTATATGTATATCAATTACAGTATTTGTAAAAAAAAAAGTTTTTTTGCTGGCTGAATAAAACAGCACCTTTTTCACTTACCAGTGTTTCGAATTGCAAATTTAGGGGAAAAAAAGCGAACAAACTACACTCAAAGTCAAATGCGGCAGTGCGCGATAAGCAAGTGTCGCTTATGCAAGATCACGAATGTAATTGCTCCCTTGTCTGGCACGACACTTCAAGCCAGAGAGAGAAAGGAGGCACGGAACACGCGAGAGCGAGCGGGACGAAAAACAAAATAATCAACAAAGGCCTAAGCGACAAAAATGATTGATTGCCAGCCGTCTTGCGCTGAGCTCTATTTAATCACTTCATTCCCTTTTCTCCGTTTGTGTTGGGATAATTTTGTATTTGTGTAATTTGTATATGAAATGAGAAGGCATACCTCCCGAGAAGCCGGGCTTCATATCCGGCGCCTATCCGGAGCCCGCAGAAACCCGATGTTGATGTTATCACACGTCATGATTTCGATGCCTTTGATTTATTACGAAATTTATACATGTTTTGGCAAAAAGCTAATTATTTACGCCCAATAACTTGAACAACCTTCGTTGTATTAAACATTTCAGAAGAATTTAAAGACTTCGCAAAATGCCATCAAGACACCGTAAATGTCAATGAGGAGATTGAAGGTGGTAGAATACCTCGTGGATTGATTGCAGACGCATCATTGCCACACATATTTTGCCTTGTAAGAACGGTGTAAGCTCTTATTTAGGGGATTATAAGGAGATACTAATATTCTTTGTTACATAAATATATTTGTCATATAAAAATGTCTAAGCAATTATATATATAAATTTCGTTTCCAATTTAAATCAAAGAAATATAAATCAAATGCAAAATAATAATATGAACAATTAAAGTTTTTAAGTCGCGTTACATACAATTACACCTATGAATATTTTGTTCAGTGGATCATTTACGTTGTAACTACAATATTTTCATTTCACTTCACTTAGAGCAAAATACTCGTGATCATTTTGAGTCACAGCACTATAGTGTTAATTTTTTTTTTATGTTTGTAAAGTAGCAAACGAGTATGCAGGCCTCCTGGTGTTAAGTGGTCACCGCAGCCCATGGACACCCACATCCAACCTCAAACAAGACCGAAGTTCCGTTTGAGGTTGTACATGGATGCGTCACTACTCCTGAGGACTATGGTGGT